>JASDQU010101659.1:687676-706838 GCA_032191745.1 Picea mariana
GAGAGCCCATAGTGATAATAGTGGAGGCCATTCAATGTAAGGTGGACTAGGTCCACTATATTATTAAATAAGGCCCACTATGGTAGTTAGATATACTAAATGTAAGAGGACTTCTTAGAAGGTTCTACTTCTAGAAGATTCCTCCTCTAGAATGTTCTTAGGTGATGGTAGCACTATATAAAGGGGTTCAAGCAAATTTAATGGGATATGAAGAGAAGTATTGTATTTGGAGATGAATCTCATTAGGAGGTTTCTCCCTTGAAGAGGCAAGTGAACATGAGAGGATCCCTTCCATAACAGGATCCATTGTTTGGTGTTGCCCTATCCCAAGTGTTTTGATATAATAAAGTGGTGGTTTTCTATTTTGTTCCATATATCTTGTGTGATGATTGTATTAAGATATATTTCGTACTATTGTAGTATTTTGTATTCAGGTCTTTGGAACTTAACAAGTGGTATCAGAGAACTTTCCTTGACAAGAAGTGTGGGCAATTTTTATTTTTATTTTTTTTGCAAATTTTTTTTCGGAGAAGAAAAAGGAGGGTTGTGACATTCTGGATGATTAGTGTAGGTTTTGATGCAAAATTTGAAAAATCTGGTGGTATATCCGAGTTCCTCTTAGAAAAACACCCAAGTTAAAAAAAAATCATCTGAAACGGAGTCCGGAAAGTCAAGTTATTTGCATTTTAAAATCTCCAATTTTTAGGGTTTTTTTTTTCATGGATGACCGCGTGATTTTTCTGATTTATGTAGTATCCGGGGCATATTTTTTCAAAACAAATTAGAGATCTGATTTCCTCTCACAATTTCACCCAATTTCAAAACAAAAATCATCTCAATTAGAGCTCTGGAAGTGAAGATATCGCTGATTTAAAATCAGTGATTTTTGGGTTTTTTTCATGACGACGATGAGACTGCAGAGTTCATAACTTTTCATAGGGTTCTCAAATTGCTACCAAATCGATGTCATTGCATAAATTATTTTAAGATATTTCTTTTGGTATATTTTAGGTGGTGTTTCCAATGGCTATTCCCTCTCAAACCCTCAAAGAAATTCTATAGATGAATGAAGCATTCAAAGCCCAAATGTCTAACACATTGCATGACCTTGCAGATGGATTCAAGGACTCATTGCATGACCTTACAGATGGCCTCAAGGATAGTTTTCATAGTATTCAAGATTCATTGGCTAACATGCAAGAGATATATCTTATGGAGGACATCAGGGATGAATATAATCAAGAAGTATATGTTTGGTATGATTTTGAGGCCGATTGTGATGATTGGTATATGGATAGTTGTCATTTCTGGGATGACAACCACTTTCATATTTTATTTGATGACTCTAATCCACCTTCTATAAAGAACATCAATGTGACACATTAGGAGCTAGTTATGATTACCAGTGCCCAGCCTGCATATTGTACAATGGTATTGTTCCTTTCCGATTCAACTTTCACCCTTTCCCACTATGTGGATGAATATTCTTATTTGTATCCACATGATAGGTGTTAATATTGGGAGCATCATTTTCAGTTGGTTATTGGGTGCCGATATCTTCCGTGTGGATTTCACATGAGCAATTGGACATGAGACCCTGGTTTACAATGGCAGTTGGACTACTTCAGCACAGTGGCTTTCATTTCTTAATGGGACCCTAGTTCTCTAGTCTACTTCAACACTATGGTCCACACTTATCCATGGGACCTGGGTATATGGTTGTACATCAAGCATTGAGGACAACACTTTCATAAGGGGGATGAAATGTTAGGTATCTAGAGAAGTAGTGGGGGGGCCCAAAGGGCCCATAGTGATAATAGTGGAGACCATTCAATGTAAAGTGGACTAGGTCCACTATATTATTAAATAAGGTCCACTATGGTAGTTAGATATATAATAAATGGGTAGTTAGATATAATAAATGTAAGAATATTTCTTAGAATGTTCTACTTCTAGAAGATTCCTCCTCTAGAATGTTCTTAGGTGATGATAGCACTTTATAAAGGGGTTCAGACAAATGTAATGGGATATGAAGAGAAGTATTGTATTTGGAGCTGAAGCTCATTAGGAGGTTGTCTCCTCGAAGAGGCAAGTGAAGAAGAGAAGATCCCTTCCATAAGATGATCCATTGTATGGTGTTTCCCTACCCCAAGGGTTTTGATAGAATAAAGTGGTGGTTTTCTATATTGTTCCATATATCTTGTGTGGTGATTGTATTAAGATATCTTTGGTACTATTGTAATATTTTTCTCTTCAAAGAACTAGATAAACCATAACTCTTGTACCAAATGAAGATAAATAACCACTATTAAACCTATGAAAGATAAACAATACTACCAAATTCCGAAGAAAAGTAGAAAGAAAACAATGACACATTCATAGTTTACATAAGATTTACCTCAAAAACTCAAAAAGAGAAAATCAGGAAAACATGGGGTGTTCACTTAGTAACCTACAATGTAGTGCACACATTTATGTGATATTAAAGAATACCCATAATTTTGTTTCTACCTTCCAAAGGTTTATTGTTAATACCTCTTCCCAATACATCTTTCCAAATAAAATAACCCTCTATTTTTCTTGATATTTTTTATACCCCTTATTATTTCTACTCCTAGTATATAGGTCCCAATTTTTAACATATTTATTCAACATCTACTTTAGCAAATAGTGCTTATCATATGATACCTGAGATTTGAGTTAGGATAATCCGACATGTTCCATAGGAATCATAAGACCTTTAGATCACTCTATGCAATTTGTGGTCATTTTCTTTTCTAGACAGACTTTATATGTCAATAATCTAATACTCTTATTTTTAAGCTATGAAGGCTTCTAGCAACACCTCTTGCTTCCAAACTCTTGATAATTTAAACTAGAAAATGAATTATAACTTATAGCTTTAGTTTCTAGACAAAGACTTTACATGTCAATAATCTAATACTCTTATTTTTAAGCTATGAAGGCTTCTAGCAACACCTCTTGCTTCCAAACTCTTGATAATTTAAATTAGAAGATAAATTATAATTTATAGCTTCATGAGAATAAGAAAAGTTACTTTCTACATAATTTCATGAATACATCCCAAGTATAAAATAGATTTACATAAAAAAGAATTTCAAGCTGCCAAAATAAGTTACTTTCTACATAATGTCATGAATGCATCCCAAGTATAAAATAAATTTACATAAAAATAATTTCAAGCTGAGAAGAACTGCCTTCATTACCAACCAAAAAAAAAATCCATCTCCAAACAACTTGTGAATGTGAAAGTGAAATACTACCTTAAGATGTATTGACTAAAAACCTCCTCTAATGAAAAGCAAAAGCAAAGAATGATGATGATAGTCATCCTTCTAAAGGAAGAAATTAAATATTTATGATTAGATGTGGATGAATTTTCTTTATGCTAGTATTAGAGTAGAGTTTCCCAGTTCAACTCAATTTTGCACCTTGAAATTTTGATGGGAGCGTAACGAGTATAATCAACATTGCCACCTTTTACATCCCATTCTAACTACACAATTAATACGAAATGCCATCACAATTAAACGTCGCCACCTTCGGGGAGCTGACAAGGCAATCTAAAGCGAATGCATTCTCTTAAATTCATTCTACAGATACTGAAATTATCATCAGAGAAACAACAGAAATAAAACGCCAAGGGATGGGGCAGTAGCAGAAAGCGAAGAAGATGAACCTGCAAACCAACCAGCCAAAAGGATTCTCACTCAGTCACATGAATTTATTACTCAACTTTCTATGAATTTGGAAATGGCTAACAGACCATCACAAGAGACAGGTGTTCAAGAAAGGCTGTCTATGATTCAAAAATCTAATAATTGCCGCGGAAAACGATATAAGAGAAAAATCAGTTCAAAACCTACGATCTCCGCTCGTTGCAGAAAGATCGATTTGTTTCATGACTATCACTTCGAGGTTGGGCCATAGTTTTTCCACTTTATTACCCTTTTTTTCACATATATCATCCATAATCGTCCATTTTATACTCCCCAAAATTTGATCCCTGTAAAAATTTATATGATGATCATCATTTATTTATTTGTTATGTAAAAATTATATTATTTTATTTATTAAGTGGACGGAAATTTTTTCAATCTCTCCTACTGAATACAGCTCTCAGCTCAACAAATTTTTATTGACCTGCTAATCTATTTTTATGGTATAAAAACTGCAGGAATATGGTAGTGGACAGTACAAAGACATCACAGCAGTTTGTATCACGGATTGCTTGGTGTTTATGGTGTCCATGAAATATCAAAGAAACTCACGGTTGACAGCGTTTAACAGAGGTGAATTCCTGCATATTTATCTTCACTTTATATATATATCCTTAATTTTAAATTTCTGTCTCTCTCTATATATATCCTTGAAGTTAAATTTCCAAGGACTTTGTACTCCAGAGACAAAGAGAATTATAAAATGGTTGGAACTCCCTGTACCCATTTGTAATATCTGGTACAACAGGCACAATGATTCTATAATATTGCTTATTCAAGATATTGAAGTAGGATATCGATTAGAAACAGCGCCAATTGAGTATGTAAATTTCTATTATCGAAATTAATGATTAATTGAACTGTGATTTCTTTCAACTTGAGCATACGTCTGAAAGCTTTATTTGCCCAATGCATTCAGAGAATTCTACCAACGCTGGGTAGAATTCACACGCCATTTTCAAGAAGAGAACTGGACACCATTTTTCAGCTTTGACTTTCCCAACTGCAGGGGTATTTTCCATGCCCCCTTGCAAAGGTAGAAATCCATATATATCTCTATACCTAAAACTGAAACTGCCAATAAGCTCTTTTTCTTGCTTGAAATCCGTTCTAACTATGATATCTTGGCTTGACTTGTCAGACAACATAAGGTATTTGAGTTGAAAAATTACACCATTCTCTATACAATACAAACAGGCATTGTTCGTTTACCTAACGGACACATATGCTACGGATTTGAAAGGTTTCCACAACGTCTTACTGATTCATAAATTGAGAAAAACAGTTAACCTAGTTCTTCTCAGCTAGCAAATAGTGTTATATAAATGTTTAAATTTTACTCATGCAGTTCCGAGAATTCTTTGATGGCGATTCTCAACGGTGATATCCAGAGCGAAATCCCTCTGAAATTATTTTCTAAAGAGGATGGCCGCCTTGTTGAGCAAGTGACGATATCCCCGATTCAACCTAAAACGGGACTATTTTTTCTGAAACTTTGTGGTGACGCAATAATCCTACTACAGCAGTACGACAATAATATGGTAATTGCARACATTAGCTCCTCCTCCTACAATCCCCAGATAAGGGAAACGAATGTTATGGCATCGGATGAACCCATAGTTGTGCTCAAGAGAAAACARATTGTAGTCCCCCTSGGTACTTGGCCAAAGGAATACCAGATACTGGATTTTGAGGGCAGGTTTCTGCTCAAGCTTTCGGATACAGTGACGACTGCATTTCCATGCTTACCACAGGATCTTATTGTTTTTTCTTGCATCGACATTGAAGGGTTTTATGATTATGATGAATGTAAGCAAGCATCCGTCGSATTTTTTTTTTTAAATTTGAGTGAACTATTATTGCACCGTTAGAAGCCACAGACACAGTTGATCTTCACGATGTATTTGATCAATTTTACAGATCCGCGGGCGAATTGCATAAAGGCTTACAGCATTATCAGTGGAGAATGCTTGGGAGAGATACCTTGGTATGATCGAAAGAAATTTTCTGATGACGAAGAGGAAGAAGAGCGACTCAATAGACACGCGGTTATGTCGAATATTTACATTATCAGATACGATGAAAAAACCCATGAAATTTTCACATTCGCAGAGGAGCGATGGGGACTTACGATATGGTCAAATAAAATTGTTCATCCTTTTCCTCATTCTGTCACGTCTTAGAACGTAAGTTGATTAGTGTAGAAGCTTAACAGACTGGTTATTCGAATATTTCGTAATTAATTATAAATTTAAAAAATCCAAGCATCACCAAAATTCGAATGTTAATTGCCAAAATGGTACGAACTTTGACTAATCTTTTTAACCTAGTTCAAATTACCCAATCTCATTCAAAGATATTTAAAGAAGCGGCCTTATTTCTAAACTACAGATAAGGCTTACATATATATTACTTTACACGAATAAAATTTGAGTGAGAAAAAAATAATTATTCAAAACATAACTAATTAACATCCAAATAGGCCAATATATTTCAATTCCAATCCCTAATACATCTAGTTCGATTCCAATACCTAATACATCTAGTTCGAGGCATAGACTTAGAACATCCTATAAATTTCTCAAAGCTATAATTGTAAGCTACAAATCCACTAATAATAAATACAAATACAAAGACATAATTGTTAAACTCTGATAATAAATAAAAAACATAATTATTAAACTCTGATGTGAGATGAATGAAAAATCTATCCCTTGCAAATCATAAGAAATACAGAGCCATAGTTGTTAATCTCCGATGTGAGATGAATGAAAAATATATCCCTTGCAAATCATAAGAAATACAGAACCATAGTTGTTAAACTCTGATGTAAAATAAATGGAAAATCTATCCATTACAAATCATAAGAAATACAGAACCATAGTTGTTAAACTCTGATATGAGATGAATGGAAAATCTATCCCTGGCAAATCATAAAAGTAAAATTTTAAAAGACTTTTAAAATTCGAACCCAGTAAGACTGATTGTTAGTAGCTTGGGTATCCATGATCCATGATATCTTCCACTGGTGCTTGTGCTGCAGTATGCCATGTAATATGATATGGTAACATTTCAAAGAGTATATTGAAATATTTTTTTAGTGTCTTGTTTTAAAAAACTAAGATATATAAGATAGGATTATAAGAGATGTAAAACTGTAATTGTAGGATGGAGTAATATTAGAAAAAACATTTATTTTTTAAAGTGTAATTTTTTAAAATTATTTAAAAATATAATAATAACACTTCTAATCAATATTTAATTAAATGTTATTTTTTTAATTTTTTTAAAACTTATTTATTTATACATGTATATCTAATGTGTGGTTTATGATCATTGACTACATATATAAGTTTTAAGGATTAAATGCCCCCTAGGAGCATTGACTACATATATAAGTTTTAGGGATTAAATGCATGAATATATCTAATGTGTGGCCTATGATCATTGACTACATATATAAGTTTTAAGGATTAAATGCCCCCTAGGATCATTGACTACATATATAAGTTTTAGGGATTAAATGCATGAATATGAGTACTCAATAATAAGACAACTTTATTTAATTATTAAGTAAAATTTTATGTATATAAATATCACAATAATAAAGAAAAAACTTTAATATATATAAAAAAATCATTAAAATATTAATGTAAAAAATGCTTAAACAAATAATTAAACAATATTAAAGATTTCCAGATATAATACCAACTAGCATAGCCACAAATTCGTGAAAGAGAAACCGCCTGGAGGTGGGCTGAAGGAGTCGGAAGCAGTGTGTGTGTCCAGAACGTGGTTGGTGAAGGCCAAAGGTTTAGGTTGGCCTAGAAAATGAAACCCTAATCACGTTGGCCTAGAAAATGAAACCCTAATCACTCATACGTGGCAATCAGCTAGCCATCATAGTAAATTTTAAATATGATTAAGTAAAAGTAAAAAAATAAACATGTAAACCAATGTCTTTATAATAGTGAGGAAGTTAGTGGTTGAAATCACAACCATTGATTTATTGGGACTACTAAGAATATTCCATCAATATTTAATCTTGTCCATACAAAACTGATTAAGCACTAAAAACCTATTAAATGTGCCCATGGTCAATAGGTGGACGCCTTTCTACGTAATAACTAATATTCTTCTAGTGTGAGCAATTGAACAATATTAAAGACTCCATCTTTATGGGCACATTTTGTATCGTGAACAAGTTATCATACTTCACTCTAAAATAATTTAATCTTTGTTGAAATTTATCATTACATTAATTAAAATTGTTGTTTTTTATAAATGAATTGATTATTTGAAATTTTGTTTAAATTAATTTCAAATTAATTAAAATTATTATTTCTAAATAAATAATTAAATTTAATAATTTTTAAAATTTTTAATTCCTAATTCATTTTTAAATAAAATATCATTATCTTTATTCAAAATTTTGTTTAAATTAATTAAAATTATTATTTCTAAATAAATAATTAAATTTAATAATTTTTAAAATCTTTAATTCCTAATTCATTTTTAAATAAAATATTATTATCTTTATTTATATAATTAATGTAAATGTCAAAATTCATCTATTTTATTTTCTATTATCTTTTCAAATAATAAAAATCATCTTCAAATATTTTTCATTTACAAAAACCCATTTTAATGTGAAATTTTTACCTCATTCTCATTCATATCAACCCACTCTAACCTAAAAGCTTTTCCTTATACTCCATTCATATGTCATTTCAAAGACTTTTTCCATTTTTATATTATACAACTAATTCCACTTGTTCATAAAATCAATGTATGTCAATCGCATCATGTTCACATATTTAAAAGGTCTAAATGTGAGTTGATTTATTGTTAAAAAGCATTTTCTAGTTTATTAAATATTTTGTATAGTAACATGAATTTATTTACTAAATATTAGTTATACATTATTTGATTGGGGTTTTTCTCCATCAACAATATCAAATTCTTTTTATAAGAAAAATTTTCATTTAGTATACATTCTTCTAACATGCAATGCAATTCTATATATATTAATTTATATATATTTTAAAGAAAAATATTCATCTCGTAGATACAATACATGTTATTTCAATAAAATAAGTTTAAATTTATTTTAACTTTATATCTATTAAGCGTTGAGAAAGATCAAATATCTTGAAGTACAAACCTTTTTTAGAGTGCAAAACTTAAAGAAATATTTGCACCTCGAAGGATTTCATCCCTCTTAACACTTAATGGATATGGAGTTAAGATGAATCTAGACTAATTCAAATTGTGTGGAGCCAGATCAAAACTTTAGTTGATCATAATAATGTATATGTATATGTTTTAAATGAATTTGATCTTTGAAGTTTGCTAAGTATCATCTATTTAATCTAGATAATACTATAAAAAAGGTCACTTTAAAAAATACATCTAAATTAAGGTGAATAGTATTAAAGTAACAATGTTCAATTATACATATAATAAATAACTAATAGAGTAAATAGGAGCATTTTCTCCTTCCAATTAAAATAAATGATAAAATGATTTTAAATAATGATAAAAAAATAGTTATAAAAATATCTTACATGGTTTTTCATTATAAATATTAGGTGTTTTAATAGATATCATATAATTTATTATTCAAAATTATTTTTCTTATTTCTTTAAAAATAAAAAATAAAACATCTCAACCAATGCATTGATGTATTGGGCTGAAAATTATTTTGGAAATCATCACTACTAATACTAATATTGTGGGACCATCAATTATTTTGAAAATTATTTGATTCCTAACACATGCATACCTATGCAATTGTATTTTTTTAGTTGTGTTTAATGCATAATTATGAGTTTGTATTATTTCTTCAATTCAAAATAACATAAATATACACACATCTTGTGAATGGAAAGTTTATGTTATTTTATTTAGGTTTTTTAGAAAAAAAAATACATGTGTTCTTCAACGTAAACATATAAATTGATATTTGGATAAATGTGTGTGTGCACACATGTACTTGGAAAAATACAATTGCAGTGCAGTCAATTTTTTAATTTTTTTGTTGTCATGTACATAGGTCACAACATCTCCCTCATATTGGGTTGTAGAGTAACTCTTGGGGAAATCAACTAGGCGTATAGGTAAATTGACCTCTAAATCCATAAAATTTATAAAGAGTTCCATCTCAAATACACACATTTTTTGTAGTTTCTTTCTTCCATCTTCGTATTTTGTATTCATGTATCTCTTTAAATGTCACCCACCTAATATATTAGAATCAATTAGTATATATTTTATTAGTCTAAGGAAATAATGAATGGTCCAACAAAGTATACCGTAAAACATAATTGAATTCATAAATGGAGGTCAAGATATGTCATACATTCGTATTCATTTAATGAATGTCAAGATATATCATACATTCCTATCCATTCCATAACAATTATGTCTCATCATTAAAAGGTACAAAATAAACATCCATTTTTTTACTTGATGTTTTCTGAGAATGACGAGAGTTAACATGAGGTGCTCTATTCAAACACTTATCCATGATAGAATATTGTTTATTATTAATCCAACTAGACAAACACTACTATTTAGATGATGGTAATGAGAAAGGGAAAACATCATCCATTACAAGACGAAACTTGATACTACATGATTCATCTTTGAAATTTTTTAACCATTTTTCCTCTTCATGATTAATTGTTTTGGAGTCTACTGAAATTTTCATAAAACCATATTTTCTATTGTTCCCAACATTTCAATCCATCATTTGTGAAGTGACTTGCAATGAAACATTCATTCAAGGTTAATTATAATCAAGATTTGGTCTAACACTTTATTAGCGTGATTCACTTTAAGTTTTTCAACACATTATCTTCAAGGAATACTCTATCTTTTATTGCCTTATAAGATTGTCAAACATTAAATCAAGCAAAGATGTAAGTGTTGATAAACATGTATAACTTTTCATTTTTTAATAGAATTTTTCATATGACATCCATCCATTAATAATTAACTTAAATAATTATGAATGAATTAAATAAATCGTTAATTAAGTACATCAATTGGTAATGCAACATGAAAACAAAATTCATCTCACTTTAATAGAGTAGTGAATCTCTTTCTTAACTAGCCAAACATTAACTTGATTTATAATAATATTAATTATCATAGTCCACAACTAATTATCAATTATTAAAAAACAAATAAATCTATACATATATTTAAAAGAATCAATAAAATGTCAACATATTTTCAAACATTCGTTTAGAAGAAAACAAAAAAAATTCTACAATATCTTAAAATCAAGGAAAACTCATTTATTGTTCTTGAATTTTCCCTTTGGGGACATCCTTATGGAGACCTTGTTCTTCACTTCTCTTGTATGAAGGAGTGAATTTTACAGAGTGATCAACGAGTAACTCATTCCCAATATTAATATCTCTAATAACATCCACAATGATTACTTTATCAACATGTCTTTTCATATCTCATTTTTTTTTGTCATTTATAACTTCAACAAAGTGAAAATTAGGTCTTATAAGAGGATCCCATCCCTTCCTACTATTTATAAAAAAAACTCATGATCAAACACAAAGAAAGCACTCATTGACTAAGTGGACAATTTATTTAGATTCATCATGCTCAAATTATGTTATTTTCACAAACCATTACATATTTTGCTACCCTAATAATAACAGGCAAAGTGATGATTTTTTATATGCAAAATTTTATTAGTATGACTAATTGTAAATGCTGCAACATTAAGTCAAATTTGCAAAGTGAAGCCCCCTAGGTTGGTGTCAATCATATCCACCTTTGTTATGCATAAACACATGTAGGAGTTGATGGATCAAAATTTTGTTACATAGTATGTTTCTTTTTACCCTGGATCATTTAGGGACTCTGTCCTTAAGCTGCTCTAGAAAGCAAGTTGCAACTCCTCGAAAAAAATAATGGAGCCTTCCTTGTCTAAGTGGACATCTTTGTTGGTTTTAGCACACCCTAATTATACTAGGTGTACCAACACGTACACATTTTCATTCCCTCATAATGTACGAAATTATGATTTTTTGGATGAAAAATTTCAACAGTGTGACAACTTGTAAAAGTTTCAATAGTATATCAAATTTTCAAATCGAAACCCTATGGACCACAAGTTGAAACACCCACCTTTGTGAACCTTAAGAACATGTGAAAGAGGCGATGCTTAAGCACATGTGCAATAGGTGATGCATGAGAACATAAGAGGTGATGCTTTTATTTGTGTGTTTCACTAGTTATCGAGGGGGTTCTACTTTTACCCAAAACTTGACACGAGAACAATTATTTGCCATACATAACCATGTCATTCTTTGGGAACATATGGGTAAAATTTTATCTACTCACAATAATTATTTTAGACCAAGACACCAAATTTCATAGAACTTTATGGAAATCAATATGAGAGATATGTTGGACACAAAACTTAGAATGCCGGTTTCTTTCCATTATCACATCAATGCTCAAACATAATGGTGATGAGAACCATTTATATTTACTATGTCATGTATAACTACAAGAACCTCCATACTTGGGATGATAACATGGCATTCATTCAACATAGTTATAAAAGAGATCAACCCAAATTTATTGAGAATAATTCTTTTGAAGTTTTTATCCATGTACACCATACAACAACTAATGTGGCTAATCACGTGTAAGCTACGTAATTGTGTAGAAACATAAAACACATGTTGATATTAAATGAAAATTAAATGTACCCAACTATAGAAATCTTAAATCATTGAAATGAGGATGAAGCATGTACACACAATAAGGGCATCCTTTGTTCTATAATTTTTATGTGAGGAAATACCTTGCATAGATAGAAAAATGTTTCATTGTACATTAAATAATGAATTGTTTTGTATACTTGTATATGTAAGTAATATGAATCGTTATAAACTCAACGAAGGCCACTAATCCAAATAGCACTAGTCCTAATGCTAATGTAATTTTCAATTCTAGCGTAAATGCAAGCTCCAATTAATTACAACGATTTCCCTAAGTGTTTAGTGTATTATTTTGAAATACCTTACAAACATCAATATCTAAGCCACAATTTATATACTTAATTAAATATATGATGGCATTATTGATTTAGAATTGGATCTCGGGATCAAATTGGGTCTAGGAAGGCCTAAAAATAAAAGTAATCAGAATGGATTCAAAACAGATGTGTGTGTAGGTCTTGTCGATATGAACTTAACGCAACTTGAACGAGCTCAAACAGACATCGTATGCTCCATATATCGCGATCTGTTCATTTTGCCAAACAGGTAAAAATTTGATGACTGTACAGTTCGTACAGTGCCACGTGGCAGCTGACTGTACATGTCGTACGGTCGTATAACTAACATGGCAAGGTATAGTTGGTGCTGATGTGGACATACGGGTGGATGAGTTAGGGAGAGACACGTGTCACCACTACAAGGGTGACACATGGCACGTCCCTACAGTCTGTACGACACGTGGCACTTACGTGGCCTAGTCATGGGCTGCCACGTGGAACCCATTTAGTGGTTCGTTGTTTTTGGAAAAATGTTTGGAGTTTATGGGATTCGAATCATGACCTCCATGGGCGCAGAGTTTTCACATAGGTCGGGCACGAGCCCGCCTATACAATGGTTCTTACCACTGTATGTTGTCACTACTATTTAAATGTGAATGTAATGACCGTTGGGAGGATAAAGGGTTGGGGCCTAGCCCCAGCCCCCGACGCACTCGCATACAACCATGGAAATAAGACCAAACCTAAACTCCTAAATAGTTATGGCGCACGGGAATCCAAACTAGCCCTCGTTTCCTGCGGGGATATGCATGTTACCCTGCAATATGGTGTTTAACACAGATGTTTAGGCTTGGCACCTGGTCGTCCGGGCTAGCCCATCGACCAGGGCGTGTGACCAGGGTTGGACATTGGGGGTCTAACCTCTATATTGCCACGTGGAGGATAGAGTTGTGGGCACATGGCCACAACATGTAACCAGGAGCCAGATTCCAGGAGGGGGCCAACGAACTAACACAAGTCCAGGGCCACATGGAGGCACCCATGTGACCAGGATCACCTAAGAAAGGGGGTTGTGCCCAATTTATTTGCAAATTGTGGGTTATTTAACTTTATTATAAAGATTTTTAATGATTTATTCAAGAGTTTTATGGGATTTTGGTCATTTTTGGGGGATATTGGGCCCTTTTTGAGGCCATATATTGGGGAGAAGTTGGGAGGTTGTTACCAACTTCAGGCCTATATAAACCAAAGGCTCTTGAAACTAAGAGGGAGGTTCATAACAGGTACATTTTGAATATTTGTCAAGCCAAATCCATTTTTATGCAGAGAAGCCATTGAAGAGAGCACCTTTGCGGGCCATTTCTGGGAGCTCCGTTCATCCGATTTCAGTGCCATCAGTTTTTTTGGGTTCTATAGATCTGGTAGAACAAGACCAAATCAATTTGTAACCTCTTTGGCACTATTATGATGTACTTTTAAATATTTGAACATAAATAAGAAAGCCTCACCCACTGAAACAAAGCCCCAGAGACATAGGCAAGATTGTCGAACTTCGTTATCACATTGGTGTTTTATGGTTTGATGTTCTTCATGCTTATGTTCAAATCTTTATATTATCTTATGGCTACTATGTTTCATCTTTAATTCTTCCTCTTTCATCAGTTTCCTAAATGGTACTTTAACTCATGCAAAATAACTTAACCATTATCGTTTAAAAGATCTTTTTGGATAAACTACCCTTACCTTGTGGACCTATAATAATGTTAAAATTTACACCATAGACATGTAAGGCCTTCTCTACAACCTATAACTTTGACTGTAGATCCTTGGGACACTATCCCAACAAACTCTTTCTTATAATCAACATATGTAACTTTGGAACATTAGCACTATGGGCCCTTAGAATAATAACGTGTTCCTAATGACAAGGGACACACCAAGAAGCACATGTAGCGCCAATGCCATTAATTTCTACATTTTTCTTGTCACTATTTTGTAATTGCAATTGAATCTTTACATGTAATTGTAATGTATTGTATAAGAGTCTAGGAGCTTACCATAAATTTCCCTTTTTAGTGACTTGTAGAACTTAGAGTTAAGATATTATAGTTTTTTTGTGAGACTCATCCTTACATTCCTTCATAGGGATTTGGATTACAAAGTACTTATCATGCTCACAGTCTCATATTTATGATATACATTGCACCATTTTAATGGCAATGAAACAATACAATATAGAGTAGGACAATTAGTGTTTATTGTTTTATCAGTTTTCTTGTGTTTCAAATTGTACTATAACTTGCTAGTAACTCCCCCTGCGTTAGCAAGATCTCATATTTTACTCGCACAAGTTTTATTAAAGAAAATCAACTCATTTATGCAACATTGTATCTTACATAACTTTCGTTATTTCTATTAAACTCAAATATTCTAGTTATTTTAATCCTATGACATAATTTTGGTTGTTTTACATATATCAATGAGAAATCTAATTATATAAAAATAATTTGATACTGACCTTTAATATTATACTTTTGTTTTATGTCTAGGAGGCAAGATCCAAGGATGATGATGAGGACAATCTTGAATATATTGAAGCAAGATCATAGGACAAGGATATGGACAATGTTGTTGATGGTAAGTTTGATGATTATGAGTCTACTAGGGAGTGTAGCAGGGACAAGGATGATGATGATGTAGATTCTAGCGATGCATGATATTGATTGTTGTATTTATTACTTACTATGATGTCGATCACATGATGAAATGGACATCATATTGACTTGTTACATCAATAGGTGTTAGCAAATATGATATGGACATCATTTTGACTTTTGTTGACATATGATGATATGGACATTGATTTGACTTGTGTTGAAATATATGGTGCCATGGACATTGTTTTAACCATAATTATATATATGAGAGTCATACTCATTTTGTTTTTGTATGATGATGTGAACATTGAGTTCAATTTATATGTTTAGTTTTTTATGATGTTGTATACAACATCATGATGTGATAATGTTGACATTATATTTATTTTGTTTATTTGATGGATATTGTGTATGATGATGTTGTTATCATATTAGGTCATTTATTATATATGGATGTTCTTGATGTTGTTTTAATGAATGTTCAATTTATCTTAGTTTGATCGATGGATGACATCATTAATTTTCCTTTAAGCATCTTAATAATTGTGATGCTAATTTGAATTGAGATATTTGATTGATATCACTATTTAGTTCAAAGTTATGAGATAATTTATTAACACAATTTCAACTATTAAAACATTTGTAATATCATTGTAAATAAATGCTAAAATATGATGCACAATCAACCCTACAATTACATCACTTGCAACCCTATAATCACATAATTTGTAACCCCAATATTCATATGCACACAGATAAATAGATTGCAATTATAATAGGTAAAAGAGGACGCTAATTTGGTTGCCAAAAAGGACACTAAACTAAAAGATAATTTTGAGGCGAACTTGTAAGCTATAATGGAGTAAAAAGTAGAGGCAAAACTCAAGGATAAAATGGAGGTGAAATTGGAGGCTAAAATTGAGACTAATGTGAATGAAAAAATCTAGACTAAAATGAAGATAGAGCAAGATGTTAATGTGGAGGTCAAATTTGAGGACGCTAAAATTGAGGCAAAACTTGAAGCAATAGTGAAAGTAAGGTAAAATTAGAAATTAAAATGGAGGAAATATAAAAAGTTATTGTTGATGTTAAAATAGATGCTACATCCATTGTTAAAGCTATACTTAATGCTATACCTAATTTAATTTCCATTATAAATGATAGAAATAATTAAAAAAATTGATGTTTCTTATGTATGCTTAAAATTTTAATTCAATAATGTATATGATGCCAAACACATTGCAAAACACAACTTCAATATAAAATTTAACATTATAATCGTTGCCAAAACCACAAGTTGTCCATAAACTAAAGTAAATTTCGATGAAAACACCTATAGGAAGCTAAACATGATGTTGAAATCATTGCAAAGACTTAGTTGAAACTAAATTGATACTAAAACCAACACCAAAATAAAAACATAAAGTGACGTAATAAAAACATAAAGTAACGTAAATTTTGATGCAAACACCTATAGGGATAAACAGGGTGTTGAATCTGATACTAAAATCATTGCAAAAGCGTGTTGAATCTGATACTAAAATCATTGCAAAAGCTTTGTTAACACTAAATCTATGCTAAAACCAACACCAAAATAAAAGCATAAACTAATGTAAATTTTGATGCAAACACCTATAAGAAACTAAACAGGATGTTGAATCCAATGCTAAAATCATTACAAAGGCTTAGTTCACACTAAATCGATGCTAAAACCAACACCAAAATAAGAGCAAATTCCAATGCAAAATCTAATTGTTTTCGGACTTTGTCATTAGGAAAATGCCACTTAATGAAACACTAGGAACATGTTTTGTTAGTACACTAGCATTTGGCACAAAAAAAAATATTGTTGGTTAAGAATTTCATGGAGTAAGTTCATCCCAAAAGAATTTAGACGATGAATTCAAAGGTCACATCATATATTTATGTTGAAAGACGTATACCTATTGACAATGGACACAATTAATGATATTTTAATCTTATTTAACCTTAAACCCTAATATGATGGCTACTCATTCAAGATGCTGGCATATTCTTAGTCCTCCTCCAAAATGAATGAGCCAGATTTATTGCTCATAACTTCCTTGCATTTATGAAGGCATCCATTAACATGTTTACTTTTTTACATTTACCTAAGAATACTTAAAAAATTACTATGAACATATATAATTGACACATTCAAATGATTAAGAATATAATTGACACGTTCAAATGATTAAAATTGATTAATATATATGCATGCCAGGTTTAATATGTATGCATGAATAAGCCGGAGAAGAAGCTCAAGAGTTTCCACAACTCCGAGTTGGCTGTAAAATCATCATATAATAATCAGGCCATTCGATCCTCAATATTCTCCGTAGGCTCAGCCGAATCCATTAAAATGCCCCGCAAGGCTTTCAGTGGCGCTAAGATAATGGGCAAGACAGTGGCGCTAAGATAATGGGCAAGAAAGGTAGCCGTTTAATGGCCGCGAATTCATACAGGCTACAACTATCGCCTCCAAAACAGATTTTATAGGACTCAGGGGCAACAAACAATATATAATTTACAGATCCATTTCCAACAGCGAGTGCTGAACGCTGTACATAAGATTGTCATTTGAATAATTGCAAATTTAAATACATGTAAATTTAAATGTAATTTCCATATAAGTGTGCATAAATTTAATATGAATCAAGAATCCACGGAAGTTCATGTTTTTGTTTGTGTTTCTGGGTGTGTTTCCTTTGTTTACATACATGGCACTTGAATTTTCCAATAAACTTTGCCTCTTCCATATTGACACCGACACAGTGTTGAATGTGTTTTGTATAGACTGCGGAGATCTTCAATTGCTTTTACCTTTTGCATCTTTTATATTTTTAACATTAAAGAATTGTATCTCAACTGTTTTTTTTTTTAAATTGTATTTAAACTATTTTTTTAGATTTATACTATTCAAACCTTATCACCATCGCACATATTTTCCATACAAAATGCTATCAACATTAAAGTTTCAATTAAAAAATACATGCAATATCATTTTTGCAACGCAAACAGAGAATACAGTTGTAAATTATTATTATTAATGCTCTTATTATTGTTCTCATGTTTGCAAATCTTGATGACACATTAATTTGTCCAAATCTTGATAACTGAGCGAGCTTAAATGTTGGATAAGCTTAACTTTGTAATTTTTTTACTATTTGCAGCAGATCCGTTCAAGCAAAAGCTCCAAAGCAACAGTCCACAGCTCAAATCGCTATTTTTTATAACGGAATGGTGAATGTTTACGACGTGCCGGCTGAGAAGGTATTATTTTGATCCGAGCATCAAATTTCATGTATTTTTTTTTGCCAAAACGAGTGCATCTTTAGTCCTTTTGACGTTATTTAAGTTTGTACTTTAATATATTAATTAAGGTTTAATATGTTAATTAAAATTTAATTGTAAATAATATAAAGCAAAAGAAAATGCAACCTTTCGGTGTTCATCAACCACAATTATGTGGCTGTGATAGTGATATATCATTAATAAAATGCAACTAACACTTATCTTATTTGTGTATAGATAGAAATATGGACACCCGGACCTTCTTTCTTCGTAGGAAATATGAGCCCTTTATCGGACTTGAACCGATGACTTACGCCTTACCATGGCGTTACTCTACCGCTGAGTTAAAAGGGCCCCCCATCATATATTAATGAGTGAGTCCGATTTACGATATATGGATAACAAATTGGAT
>JASDQU010101659.1:707980-728662 GCA_032191745.1 Picea mariana
ATACATCTAGTTCGAGGCATAGACTTAGAACATCCTATAAATTTCTCAAAGTTATAATTGTAAGCTACAAATCCACTAATAATAAATACAAAGACATAATAATAAATACAAAGACATAATTGTTAAACTCTGATGTAAAATAAATGGAAAATCTATCCATTACAAATCATAAGAAATACAGAACCATAGTTGTTAAACTCTGATATGAGATGAATGGAAAATCTATCCATGGCAAATCATAGAAGTAAAATTTTAAAAGAATTTTAAAATTCGAACCCATTAAGACTGATTGTTAGTAGCTTGGGTATCCATGATCCATGATATTTTCCACTGGTGCTTGTGCTGCAGTATGGCATGTAGTATGATATGGTAACATTTCAAAGAGTATATTGAAATAATTTTTTTAGTGTTTTGTTTCAAAAAACTAAAATATATAAAATAGGATTATAGGAGATGTAAAATTGTAATTGTAGAATAGAGTAATATTAGAAAAAACATTTATTTTTTAAAGTGTAATTTTTAAAAATTATTTTAAAATATAGTAATGATATTTTTAATCAATATTTAATTAAATATTATTTTTAAAATTTTTTAAACTTATTTATTTATATATGTATATCTAATGTGTGGCCTATGATCATTGACTACATATATATAAGTTTTAGGGATTAAACTCATGAATATGAGTAATTATTACTTCTCTTAATTTGAAAGAAATTAAGTAAAATTTTATGTATACAAATATCACAATAATAAAGAAAAAACTTTAATATATATAAAAAAATATAATTATTATAATCAACTAAACCAATTAATTTTTGAGTTTAATAATTCATTAAAATATTAATGTAAAAAATGCTTAAACAAATAATTAAACAATATTAAAGATTTCCAGATATAATACCAACTAGCATAGCCACAAATTTATGGTTGGTGAATGCCGAAAGTTATGGTTGGTGAATGCCGAAAGGACCACTTGTAAAACCTGAACTTCCGGGAAAGAGAAACCGCCCACAGGTGAACAGAAGGAGTTGGAAGGAGAACATGGTTGGTGAAGGTTAAAGGTTTAGGTTGGCCTAAAAAATGAAACCCTAATCACTCATAAGTGGCAATCAACTAGCCATCATAATAAATTTTAAATATGATTAAGTAAAAGTAAAAAAATAAACATGTAAACTGATGTCTTTATAATAGTGAGGAAGTTAGTGGTTGAAATCACAACCATTGATTTATTGGGACTACTAAGATTATTCCATCAATATTTAATCTTGTCCATACAAAACTGATTAAGCACTAAAAACCTATTAAATGTGCCCATAATCAATAGATGGACGCCTTTTTACGTAATAACTAGTATTCTTCTCATGTGAGCAATTGAACAATATTAAAAACTCCATCTTTATGAACACATTTTGTATCACATTTTGTATGGTGAACAAGTTATCATACTTCACTTTACAATAATTTAATTTTTGTTGAAATTTATCATTACATTAATTAAAATTGTTATTTTTTTTATAAATGAATTGATTATTTAGAATTTTGTTTAAATTAATTTCAAATTAATTAAAATTATTATTTCTAAATAAATAATTAAATTTAATAATTTTTAAAATTTTTAATTTTTAATTCATTTTTGAAATAAAATATTATTATCTTTACTTATATAATTAATTAAATGTCAAAATTAATCTATTTAATTTCCCATTATCTTTTCAATAATAATAAATTATTAATTTAAAAATAATAAAAATCAGCTTCAATTATTTTTCATTTACAAAAACCATTTTAATGTGAAATTTTTACCTCATTCTCATTCATATCAACCCACTCTAACATAAAAGCTTTGCCATATACTCCATTCATATGTCATTTCAAAGACTTTTTCCATTTTTATATTATACAACTAATTCCACTTGTTCATAAAATCAATTTATGTCAATCGCATCATGTTCACATATTTAAAAGGTCTAAATGTGAGTTTATTTATTGTTAAAAAGCATTTTCTAGTTTATTAAATATTTTGTATAGTAACATGAATTTATTTACTAAATTTTAGTTATACATTATTTGATTGGGTTTTTCTCCATCAACAATATCAAATTCTTTTTATAAGAAAAATTCTTTATTTAGTATACATTTCTAACATGTAATTTTGTATATATTAATTTATATATATTTTAAAGAAAAATATGCATCTCACAGATACAATATATGTTATTTTAATATAATAAATTTAAATTCATTTTAATTTATATTTATTAAATGTTGAGAAAGATCAAATGTTTTGAAGTACAAACTTTTTTTAGAGTGCAAAACTTAAAAAAATATTTACACTTCGAGGGATTTAAACCTCTTAACACTTAATGGATATGGAATTAAGATGAATCTAGGCTAATTCAAATTGTGTGGAGCCGATCAAAACTTTAGTGAATCATAATAATGTATATATATATATGTTTTAAATGAATTTGATTTTTTGAAATTTGCTAAGTATCATCTATTTAATCTAGATAGTACTATAAAAAAGATCACTTTACAAAATATATCTAAATTAAGATGAATAGTATTAAAGTAACAATGTTCAATTATGCATATAATAAATAACAAATAAATTAAATAGGGGCATTCTCTCCTTCCAATTAAAATAAATAATAAAATGATTTTAAATAATAATAAAAAATAGTTATAGAAATATCTTACATACTTTTTCATTATAAATATTAGATGTTTTAATAAATATCATATAATTTATTATTCAAAATTATTTTTCTTATTTCTTTAAAAATAAAAAATAAAACATCTCAATCAATGCATTGATGTATTGGGCTGAAAATTATTTTGAAAATCATCACTACTAATACTAATATTGTAGGACCATCAATTATTTTGAAAATTATTTCATTCCTAACACATGCATACCTATGCAATTGTATTATTTTTTCAGTTGTGTTTAATGCATAATTATGAGTTTGTATTATTTCTTCAATCCAAAATAACATAAATATACACATATCTTGTGAATGGAAAGTTTATGTTATTTTATTTAGGTTTTTTAGAAGAAAAAAATACATTTGTTCTTGAACGTAAATATATAAATTGATATTTGGATAAATGTGTGTGTGTGTGCACACATGCACTTGGAAAAATACAATTGAGGTGCAGTCAATTTTTTAATTTTTTTGTTGTCACGTACTTATGTCACAACATCTCCCTCATATTGGGTTGTAGAGTAACTCTTGGCGAAATCAACTAGGCGTATAGGTAATTTGACCTCTAAATCCATAAAATTTATAAAGAGTTCCATCTCAAATACACACATTTTCTGTAGTTTCTTTCTTCCATCTTCGTATTTTGTATTCATGTATCTCTTTAAATGTCACCCACCTAATATATTAGAATCAATTAGTATATATGTTATTAGTCTAAGGAAATTATGAATGGTCCAACAAAGTATACCATAAAACATAATTGAATTCATTAATGGAAGTCAAGATATATCATACATTCATATTCATTTAATGAAGGTCAAGATATATCATACATTCCTATCCATTCCATAACAATTATGTCTCATCATTAAAAGGTACAAAATAAACATTCATTTTTTCACTTAATGTTTTCTGAAAATGACGAGAGTTAACATGAGGTGCTCTATTCAAACACTTATCCATGATAGAATATTGTTTATTATTAATCCAATTAGACAAACACTACTATTTAGATGATGGTAATGAGAAAGGGAAAACATCATCCATTGCAAGACGAAACTTGATACTACATGATTCATCTTTGAAATTTTTTAACCATTTTTCCTTTTCATGATTAATTGTTTTGGAGTCTACTGAAATTTTCATAAAACCATATTTTCTATTATTCCCAACATTTCAATCCATCATTTGTGAAGTGACTTGCAATGAAACATTCATTCAAAGTTAATTATAATCAAGATTGGGTCTAACACTTTATTAGCGTGATTCACTTTAAGTTTTTCAACACATTATCTTCAAGGGATACTCTATCTTTTATTTCCCTATAAGATTGTCAAACATTAAATCAAGCAAACATGTAAGTGTTGATAAACATGTATAACTTTTCATTTTTTAATAGAATTTTTCATATAACATCCATCCATTAATAATTAACTTAAATCATTATGAATGAATTAAATAAATCGTTAATTAAGTACATCAATTGGTAATGCAACGTGAAAACAAAATTCATCTCACGTTAATAGAGTAGTGAATTTCTTTCTTAACTAGCCAAACATTAACTTGATTTATAATAATACTAATTATCATAGTAACTATTCCACAACTAATTATCAATTACTTAAAAACAAATAAATTTATACATATATTTAAAAGAATCAATAAAATGTCAACATATTTTCAAACATTCATTTAGAAGAAAACAATTTTTTTTTTACAATATCTTAAAATCAAGGGAAACTCATTTATTGTTCTTGATTTTTCCCTTTGGGAACATCCTTATGGAGACCTTGTTCTTCACTTCTCTTGTATGAAGGAGTGAATTTTACGAGTGATCAACGAGTAACTCATTCCCAATATTAATATCTCTAATAACATCCACAATAATTACTCTATCAACATGTCTTTTCATATCTCATTTTTTTTTTGTCATTTATAACTTCAACAAAGTGAAAATTAGGTCTTATAAGAGGATCCCATCCCTTCCTACTATTTATTAAGAAACTCATGATCAAACACAAAGCAAGCACTCATTGACTAAACAAACAATTTATTTAGATTCATCATACTCAAATTATGTTATTTTTACAAACCACTACATATTTTACTACCCTAATAACATGCAAAGTGATGATTTTTTATAATATCTCATTTTTTTTTTTGTCATTTATAACTTCAACAAAGTGAAAATTAAGTCTTATAAGAGGATCCCATCCCTTCCTACTATTTATTAAGAAACTCATGATCAAACACAAAGCAAGCACTCATTGACTAAACAGACAATTTATTTAGATTCATCATACTCAAATTATGTTATTTTTACAAACCACTACATATTTTACTACCCTAATAACATGCAAAGTGATGATTTTTTATATACAAAATTTTAATAGTATGACTAATTGTAAATGCTGCAACATTAAGTCAAATTTGCAAAGTAAAACCCCCTAGGCTGGTGTCAATCATACCCACCTTTGTTATGCATAAACACATGTAGGAGTTGATGGATCAAAATTTTGTTACATAGTATGTTTCTTTTTACCCTGGACCATTTAGGGATTGTGTCCTTAAGCTGCTCTAGAAAGCAAGTTGCAACTCCTCGAAAAAAATAGAAAGCAAGTTGCAACTCGAAAAAAATAATGGAGTCTTCATAATGGAGTCTTCCTTGTCCAAGTGAACATCTTTATTGGTTTTAGCACACCCTAATTATACTAGGTGTACCAACACGTACACATTTTCATTCCCTCATAATGTACGAAATGATGATTTTTTGGATGAAAAATTTCTATAGCGTGACAACTTGTAAAAGTTTCAATAGTATATCAAATTTTCAAATCGAAACCCTATGGACCACAAGTTGAAACACCCACCTTTGTGAACCTTAAGAACATGTGAAAGAGGCGATGCTTAAGCACATGTGCAATAGGTGATGCATGAGAACATAAGAAGTGATGCTTTTATTTGTGTGTTTCACTAGTTATCGAGGGGGTTCTACTTTTACCCAAAACTTGACACGAGAACAATTATGTGCCATACATAACCATGTCATTCTTTGGGAACATATAGGTAAAATTTTATCTACTCACAATAATTATTATTTTAGACCAAGACACCAAATTTCATAAAACTTTATGAAAATCAATATGAGAAAGATGTTGAACACAAAACTTAGAATGCCGGTTTCTTTCCATTATCACATCAATGCTCAAACATAATGGTGATGAGAACCATTTATATTTACTATGTCATGTATAACCACAAGAACCTCCATACTTGGGATGATAACATGACATTCATTCAACATAGTTATAAAAGAGATCAACTCAAATTTATTGAGAATAATTCTTTTGAAGTTTGTATCCATGTACACCATACAACAACTAATGTGGCTAATCATGTGTAAGCTACGTAATTGTGTAGAAACATAAAACATATGTTGATATTAAATGAAAATTAAATATACTCAAATATAGAAATCTTAGATCATTGAAATGAGGATGAAGCATGTACACACAATAAGGGCATTCCTTTGTTTCATAATTTTTATGTGAGGAAATACCTTGCATAGATAGAAAAATGTTTCATTGTACATTAAATAATGAATTTGTTTTGTATACTTGTATATGTAAGTAATATGAACCGTTACAAACTCAATGAAGGCCATTAATCTAAATAGCACTAATCCTAGTGCTAATGTAATTTTCAATTCTAGCGTAAATGCAAGCTCCAATTAATTACAACGATTTCCCTAAGTGTTTGGTGTATTATTTTGAAATACCTTATAAACATCAATATTTAAGCCACAATTTATATACTCAATTAAATATATGATGGCACTATTGATTCAGAACTGGATCTCGGGATCAAATTGGGTCTAGGAAGACCTAAAAATAAAAGTAATCGGAATGGATTCAAAACGGATGTGTGTGTAGGCCTTGTCAATACGAACCTAATGCAACTTGAACGAGCTCAAACAGACATCTTATGCTCCATATATCACGATCTGTTCGTTTTGCCAAACATGTACAAATTTGATGACTGTACAGTCCGTACAGTGCCACATGGCAGCTGACTGTACATGTCATATGGCCGTATAACTAACATGGTAAGGTATAGTTGGCGCTGACATGGACATACGAGTGGACGAGTTAGGGAGAGACACGTGTCACCACTGCAAGGGTGACACATGGCATGTCCGTACAGTCTGTACGACACGTGGCACTTACGTGGCCTAGTCATGGGTTGCCACGTGGCACCCATTTAGTGGTTCATTATTTTTGGAAAAATGTTTGGAGTTTATGGGATTCGAATCGTGACCTCCATGGGCATAGAGTTTTCACATATGTCGGGGACGAGCCCGCCTATACAGTGGTTCTTACCATTGTATGTTGTCACTACTATTTAAATGTGAATGTAATGACCGTTGGGAGGATAAAGGGTTGGGGCCTAGCCCCAGCACACTCGCATATGACCATGGAAATAAGACCAAACCTAAACTCCTAAATAGTTATGGTGCGCAAGAATCCAGACTAGCCCTCGGTTCCTATGGGGATATGCATGTGACCCTGCAATATGGTGTTCAACATGGATGTTTAGGCTTGGCACCTGGTTGTTCGGGCTAGCCCACCAACCAAGGCGTGTCACCAGGGTTGGAAATCGGGGGTCTAACCTCTATATTGCCATGTGGAGGATAGAGTTGTGGGCACATGGCCACAACATGTAACCAGGAGACAGATTCCAGGAGGGGGCCAACGAACTAACACAAGTCCAGGGCCACATGGAGGCACCCATGTGACCAGGAGCACCTAAGAAAGGGGGTTGTGCCCAATTTATTTGCAAATTGTGGGTTATTTAACTTTATTATAAAGATTTTTAATGATTTATTCAACAATTTTATGGGATTTTGGTCATTTTTGGGGGATATTGGGCCCTTTTTGAGGCCAGATATTGGGGAGAAGTTGGGAGGTTGTTACCAACTTCAGGCCTATATAAACCAGAGGGTCTTGAAACTAAGAGGGAGGTTCATAACATGTACATGTTGAATATTTGTCAAGCCAAATCCATTTTTATGCAGAGAAGCCATTGAGGAGAGCACCTTTGCAGGCCATTTCTGGGAGCTCCGTTCATCCGATTTCAGTGCCATCAGTTTTTTTGGGTTCTATAGATCTGGTAGAACAAGACCAAATCAATTTGTAACCTCTTTGGCACTATTATGATGTACTTTTAAATCTTTGAACATAAATAAGAAATCCTCATCCACTGAAACAAAGCCCCGGAGACGTAGGCAAGATTGTCGAACTTCATTATCACATTGGTGTTTTATGGTTGATGTTCTTCATACTTATGTTCAAATCTTTATATTATCTTATGGCTACTATGTTTCATCTTTAATTCTTCCTCTTTCATCAGTTTCCTAAATGGTACTTTAACTCATGCAAAATAACTTAACCATTGTCATTTCAAAGATCTTTTTGGATAAACTAACCTTACCTTGTGGACCTATAATAATGTTAAAATTTACACCATAGACTTGTAAGGCCTTCTCTACAACCTATAACTTTGACTGTAGATCCTTGAGACACTATCCCAACAAACTCTTTCTTATAATCAACATATGTAACTTTGGAACATTAGCACTATGGGCCCTTAGAATAATAACGTGTTCCTAATGACAAGGGACACACCAAGAAGCACATGTAGCGCCAATGCCATTAATTTCTACATTTTTCTTGTCACTATTTTGTAATTGTAATTGAATCTTTACATGTAATTGTAATATATTGTATAAGAGTCTAGGAGCTTACCATAAATTTCCCTTTTCAGTGACTTGTAGAACTTAGAGTTAAGATATTATAGTTTTTTTGTGAGACTCATCCTTACATTCCTTCATAGGGATTTGGATTACAAAGTACTTATCACGCTCACAGTCTCATATTTATGATATACATTGCACCATTTTAATGGCAATGAAACAATACAATATATAGTAGGACAATTAGTGTTTATTGTTTTATCAGTTTTCTTGTGTTTCAAATTGTACTATAACTTTCTAGTAACTCCCCCTGCGTTAGCAAGATCTCATATTTTACTCGCACAAGTTTTATTAAAGAAAATCAACTCATTTATGCAACATTGTATCTTACATAACTTTCGTTATTTCTATTAAACTCAAATATTCCAGTTATTTTAATCCTATGACATAATTTTGGTTGTTTTACATATATCAATGAGAAATCTAATTATATAAAAATAATTTGATACTAAACTTTAATATTGTACTTTTGTTTTATGTCTAGGAGGCAAGATCCAAGGATGATGATGAGGACAATCTTGAATATATTGAAGCAAGATCATAGGACAAGGATTGGACAATGTTGTTGATGGTAAGTTTGATGATTATGAGTCTACTTGGGAGTCTAGTAGGGACGAGGATGATGATGATGTAGATTCTAGCGATGCATGATATTGATTGTTGTATTTATTACTTACTATGATGTTGATCACATGATGAAATGTACATCATATTGACTTGTTACATCAATAGGTGTTAGCATATATGATATGGACATCATTTTGACTTTTGTTGACATATGATGATATGGACATTGATTTGACTTGTGTTGAAATATATGGTGCCATGGACATTGTTTTAACCATAATTTTATATATGAGAGTCATACTCATTTTTTTTGTATGATGATGTGAACATTGAGTTCAATTTATATGTTTAGTTTTTTATGATGTTGTATACAACATCATGATGTGATAATGTTGACATCATATTTATTTTGTTTATTTGATGGATATTGTGTATGATGATGTTGTTATCATATTAGGTATTTATTATATATGGATGTTCTTGATGTTGTTTTAATGGATGTTCAATTTATCTTATTTTGATCGATGGATGACATCATTAATTTTCCTTTAAGCATCTTAATAATTGTGATGCTAATTTGAATTGAGATATTTGATTGATATCACTATTAAGTTCAAAGTTATGAGATAATTTATTAACACAATTTCAACTATTAAAACATTTGTAATATCATTGTAAATAAATGCTAAAATATGATGCACAATCAACCCTACAATCACATCACTTGCAACCCTATAATCACATAATTTGTAACCTCAATATTCATATGCACACAGATAAATACATTGCAATTATAATAGGTAAAAGAGGACACTAATTTGGTTGCCAAAAAGGACACTAAACTAAAAGATAATTTTGAGGCAAACTTGTAAGCTATAATGGAGTAAAAAGTAGAGGCAAAACTCAAGGATAAAATGGAGGTGAAATTGGAGGCTAAAATTGATACTAATGTGAATGAAAAAATCTAGACTAAAATGAAGATAAAGCAAGATGTTAATGTGGAGGTCAAATTTGAGGAAGCTAAAATTGAGGCAAAACTTGAAGCAATAGTGAAAGTAAAGTAAAATTAGAAATTAAAGTAGAGGAAGTAGAAAAAGTTATTGTTGATGTTAAAGTAGATGCTAAAGCTATACTTAATGCTATACCTAATTTAATTCCCATTGTAAATAATAAAAATAATAATAATAAAAAAATTAATACTTCTTATGTTGCTAATGCTTAAAATTTTAATTCAATGATGTATATGATGCCAAACACATTGCAAAACACAACTTCGATATAAAATTTAACACTATAATCGTTGCCAAAACCACAAGTTGTCCATAAACTAAAGTAAATTTCGATGAAAACACCTATAGGAAGCTAAACAGGATGTTGAAATCATTGCAAAGGCTTAGTTGAAACTAAATTGATGCTAAAACCAACACCAAAATAAAAACATAAAGTGACGTAATAAAAACATAAAGTAACGTAAATTTTGATGCAAACACCTATAGGTATAAACATGGGTGTTGAATCTGATACTAAAATCATTGCAAAAGCATGTTGAATCTGATACTAAAATCATTGCAAAAGCTTCGTTAACACTAAATCTATGCTAAAACCAACACCAAAATAAAAGCATAAAGTAATGTAAATTTTGATGCAAACACCTATAAGAAACTAAACAGGATGTTGAATCCAATGCTAAAATCATTACAAAGGCTTAGTTGATACTAAATCGATGTTAAAATCAACACCAAAATAAGAGCAAATTCCAATGCAAAATCTAATTGTTTTCGGATTTTGTCATTAGGAAAATGCCACTTAATGAAATACTAAGAACATGTTTTGTTAGTTACGTCGAAAGGCATACACCTATTAACAATGGGCACATTTAATAGGTTTTTAGTTCTTAATACGTTTTTTATGGACGAGATTAAATATGCCTAGAATATTCTTAGTCGTCACAATAAATGAATGGCTCTGATTTCATCCATTAACTTTCGAGCTGTTATAAAGTCTAACTTCCGAGCTGTTATAAAGACATCCGTTTATATGTTTACTTTTTTACATTTACCTAATCGTGTTTAAACATTACTGTGTTCACTAACTTTGGTGGCCATGTTTCATGTTTCTGCTGGCTGACGTTGGTGGCCGCGTTTTTGTGCTGGCATCACCAACAATCGCCAATCGTTTCCGCGTTTCTGTGCTGGCATCACCAACAATCGCCAATCGTTTTTACAGTACATGCCGTAAGTTTAACAACCGTAAACCACTTTTCGGCTTCACCACCCGTGACTTAGCGACTATGCTAGTATACTAGCATTTGGCACAAAAAAAATTGTTGGTTAAGAATTTCATGGAGTAAGTTCATCCCAAAAGAATTTAGACGATGAATTCAAAGGTCACATCATATATTTATATATCATTAATAAAATGCAACTAACACTTATCTTATTTGTGTATTTTTACTGATGGCTAACAATTGAAGACGCTGGCATATTCTTAGTCGTCCTTTTTAACATTTATTTTTACTTTTTAACATTTACCTAATCATATTAAAAAATCATTGTAGCACCATATAATTGCCACGTTTGAATTATTAACAAGCACTACTTCAACTTACTCCTCAACTGTACTTACCTCTCACCTCACCTGTCCGCGCGTTTCATATGACTGGCATAGAGCGTTTCATTTTCGAGCGTTTCGTTTCATGAACATGAGCCAATAACTTTCGGCGTTCTCAGCGGCGAGAACTATGGTGTGTATCAAAGCCAAAGTTTTATGGCCTGAAATAAACTATGGTAGTTCTCCATAGCTTCCAGAAAACTCCCCTCTACCTAAGCATTGCGTTTCCTTTCCTCCTGGAGTAAATTAAAATTTCATTGCCTACTAGTTTGCCATTTTCAACCTGCATATCTGTCTCATCAAACAAAAACGACTCCACCATTCTGCTGATCTGCGTGAAATCTCTTTCCATACGTTAGGGTTTTATGAGCTCACACTTTTGTGTCATATAAGCAGAAAACGTGCATGTGACTTCTGCCTTCTCTGGTCGATTCCCTGTCTGTGCTTTTGGCCTGTCTGCCTACCAATATATCCTGGGCGCACCTTGTCCATACCTCACAAAACACTATGCGAACCCTACGCGAGCTCTAAACCTAATCTCTTCGACCATTCCCCACACAGAACCCTACACGAGCTCTAAACCTAATCTCTTCGCGCCATCCTCACACGCATACACGACCTAACACGCCCTTCGACCTCAGTTCTCGACTTCATTGTTGCGCCATTCTACGTCCCTCGAACCATCACTCCACGCCTTCTCTTCTCACTGCCCGACTCGCTTGCATCTTCTGAAATTAAATTTCAAGCATTACTCCTCGCCGATCACGCTGCCAACCTCGACTTCAGCGCATGCTACCTCTGTTCGCCCTCGACTCAATGGTTATCGACTTACTGCAGTCTTAATTGCAGCCCGTTGCATACAGAGCATCTACCATTCATAATAAACAAAGAAAACCCTAAACCTAGTCGCCCGCCATAACAACCTTTCGGACGCGCGCGCAAGCTCTTGGTCGAGCAGAGACCATGCATAGTGGTATCTCCCACGCACCTCCAGCGGGTCGCCCATCGACGCTGCTCAACGAAAGGAAGGAGGACTCTCGACGTATTCGTATTGTTCCAAGTTTTGGCAAAAGAGTAATCATCTGTCCACTCAGCACGAATAGTAGATCCGCCCACTCAGCAGGAAGGTCGTAGGTTCGGGACCTGCATAAGCCCCTCGAGACTCCTGCCTCTAAATTTTCACGGGCTCCCCATTGCAAGTCTCCGACTAGTCACAGGTGCCATTTTTGTCATCGTCCAATCAACTCCTGGATTCCAACGTGATCAACCCTGTGAGCGGGTACGACGAGTTCAAGAGAAAGCGAAGTGCTTCCAAGGAGTTGGAGAATTACAAAGTTTGCTCGAGGGAATTCTAATCTAGAAGAAGAGGGTTGTAGACAATCCAGACAACAATAAGATATACGTGTTTCAGAATGGCGGCCTGCACAGCTACGCCATAGGCTACTGCTTCGTCCGAGTCAATGCTCTTACATAGTTCCTTGTCATTGAAGAAATCTTCGAGCACTTGTTGTACTTAGGGGATGCGAGACGAACCCCTAACCAAAACAACATCGTCTATTTCTCTCTTGTCCATCTTGGCATAACTGATAATGAAGCGGATATCCAGTGCATTTGGTATGATGTACCCATCTCATTTCGAAATTCAAATGACTTTGAGAGTATGATGTACCCATCTCATTTCGAAATTCAAATGACTTTGAGGGAGATCTTGTTGGCACGCTTGTTGCTCTTTCCAAACAATACGAATACATCGACCAAGCACAAGAAGAACGAGGTCTTCCTCACATCTTCATGAGTGTTCTTTGTACTTTGTTTATTTGCAGATAACTGCCTGATTTGTATCAAAGCTTGTGAGACTAGTTGTAGCATTAGCATGACATCACACACAAATTGTAAGTTTACTTTTATTTTTGTTGTAAAGGGGTGAATTTTCGGTAGAAGCCACACTTCATTTGTTGTTTTTTTGCATTTTTGATTTTACATTGTAAAGTTGAGGTGGAGTTGGAAGAAAACTTATGAGGTGTGAGCTATGGCTAGAGTTGAGGAATTATTAGAGTTACTGAACACTCTAATTCTCTCCTCTGTGGACAATACAATCACTATTGACAAAGCTATTCTTGAGTCTATTGTAAAATGCTTGCAAGTTTCGCAAGCCAAATTTGAGAGCCAAAGCAACATGTAAACTCAAACTAGACTTCTTCATGATGCCCTTGAGATAAAAAATCTTCAACAAAATTATGAACTAGTCTTTGTTCAGAACCTTCGTTTCAACGACGAAGAAGATGATGATGTTGATTCAGATCTACAACCAACACAACAACAACTCTATGAGACAACCCCAAATTCAAGTACACATGGAGATCAACTTCCTCTTTCCAAGCCAATCAGCATACCCTAGGAAGAAATCATGCACAAGAAGCATAGAATAGGTACATCTGATATGAAAAGGATGTCACCTTTCATAATCTTGATTACAATAAATTGATCTAGTTTCAGAGTGTCGGACTACTTCAAGAGAATTCACATTCACCTACTCCAGTTCAAGAGAAGATTTAGAAATTCCAACATTGTCAACAAGTTGGCCACATGGAAGATCAGTGTTTTGATCTTCATCCTTGTAAGCATTGTGGAAAACACAATCATCATTCAAACAAATGTTCCAAACACCATAGCATTCAAGAATAAAGAACCACTATGGGTGGATGGCTTCTTGGCGATGGTCATCAATAGTCAAGAAGATATCTCATTCATTCCAACGAATTCACTCTCAAGTATTGACACATCTTGTAGTGGAAAAATTTTGGTCTTCTCACCTTGTCCCCACATTAGTGATTGACAATCGTGCTTCTAGTTTCGAAGCCACATTAATCTAGTAGTGACAAGCGAGCGTGATTGGTTTATGATTTTCCTTAAACCACCACTTAGTAGAAGACTTACAACATCTGCTAGCCATTTGGTTTGTGCTTTTCCTTAAACCTCCACTTAGTACAAGGATTTCAACTTTTGCTAGAAAACAATTTACGATCATCTTTAAATCAACATTCGAGAGCACTTCCAATTAGCAGAAGACATTAGCCTCCAACTTCTAGCTAACTTAGGAAATGTTTCGGGAACCATTGACCCTAGAGCAGGGTTCCATAGTTTTTGGTCATCCTTAAACCACCAGATTGACTTGTGTTCATCCTTAAACCACCAGATTGACTTGTGGTCTTCCTTAAACCATCATCACCATTTAGTAGAAGACATCAACTTTTGCTAGTCTTTTGGTTTTTGGTTACCCCAAAACCACCAAATTTAGAGAGCACATTCAACCATCAGTAGTTGTACACTTTCATATTTCAACTTCCCACTTTCATATATCATCTCTCACTTTGGACTCACATACATCCCTTCGGATTAAGGGGGGAATGTTGGAAATGTAATCCGTTTAGGGTTACTAACTTCATGGAATGTGAAGAGTCAAGTTCATGTAACTGTTGTCGAAATCCAAGAGACCCTGGATGATGAATCTAAAGGTCACATCATGTATATATAGGTGTATCATATCATTAATAAAATGAAACTAACGCTTATCTTATTTCTGCATTCCAACAATTTTTTATCCATATTAGTTTAGGAATCATACTAATTCCTTTAAACTAAGTTAATCTACTCGAACTAGAAAATACTAGATGAGACAACTGGAAAAGGAAGAATATATTGTATTTGGTGTTTCAATGGTGAAGAAATGGATGTAAAAAGTACTTGTCACATTAAAAAATAAAATAGCTATATGGTTTCACGCAATAGTGGTAGGTGCCTTCGTCTTTAGTCTAGTAGGTGCCTATGCAATCAATGAGTCTTCATTTCGACTCACCTTCCCACCATGTACAACACTCGCAATGTGAGTGGATTGCTTTGTGCTCTTCCTACCTACCATTTCTATGTCTTCCAGCCTTTGAGTTCACAATCCAAGGAACTTTAAATCTACAACCTTTATACTAAGGGCTCAATCAGTTCAATGGTTCTCATGTCATCATCTTGTCCTTTAAACTCTTTGCGTGTGTGTTATCTAATGTTTCTTTATTGAATGCCATCTTCTCTTTTCATTGTATGCCATCTTCTCTTTTCATTGCAGAGAAAATATTAGAATCAATAACCTATGCAAGTGCTCCAATCAAATGTTGCAAAAATTTGTGATGAATACTCCTTTCTAATGCTCTGTGGTGTTCAATATACCTAGTCATTTTGTGCTCTCTATGCTTGATTGAAATGCTCTTCATTTCAACATTTAAGAGAATTATATTTATGCTATGTAAAAACATTCTCTCCATTGTGTTGTTTATCAAGTGTGTTTCCAATGGATGTTCTATCGTGAATCTTTAAATTCTATCGTTGTTGGATGTTCAATTAGTCTCTGGTAATGCCTTCGTCTTTAGTCTAGTAGGTGCCTATGCAATCAATGACTCTTCATTTCGACTCACCTTCCCACCATGTACAACACTCGCAATGTGAGTGGATTGCTTTGTGCTCTTCCTACCTACCATTTCTATGTCTTCCAGCCTTTGAGTTCACAATCCAAGGAACTTTAAATCTGCAACCTTTATACTAAGGGCTCAATCAGTTCAATGGTTCTCATGTCATCATCTTGTCCTTTAAACTCTTTGTGTGTGTTATCTAATGTTTCTTTATTGAATGCCATCTTCTCTTTTCATTGTATGCCATCTTCTCTTTTCATTGTAGAGAAAATATTAGAATCAATAACCTATGCAAGTGCTCCAATCAAATGTTGCAAAAATTTGTGATGAATACTCCTTTCTAATGCTCTGTGGTGTTCAATATACCTAGTCATTTTGTGCTCTCTATGCTTGATTGAAATGCTCTTCATTTCAACATTTAAGAGAATTATATTTATGCTATGTAAAAACATTCTCTCCATTGTGTTGTTTATCAAGTGTGTTTCCAATGGATGTTCTATCGTGAATCTTTAAATTCTATCGTTGTTGGATGTTCAATTAGTCTCTGGTAATGCTCTGAATTTTGCATTATACATTTGCATGAAAGATGCCTTTGACTCAGCTAAGAATATGTTGCATGATCATGACTCTCTAAACACTAGACTCAACTTTTAAGACACTCTCAATGTTGGAATGACTCTTGTTGACTAGGTATCAACTCCCACCAACCATAACCCAATCACATCAACTAAGAACTAATCATAAACCAACCTTGTTAGCTAGGATCCAACTTACACATAAGTACAATGAGGTACCTGCAAGTATATATTTTTGTGAACTCTGATAATTAGTAGACTCAACTGTTGACTTACTCAAACTACCCTTCATGTAACCACTTATTTCATTTATTACTCCATTAACATTTTACAATAATTCATAATATGCTTCCACTCAAGACTTTACCCTTTTTGTGACAATATTTATATAAGACTCCATATTATCAATTCTAAAGACTATATTAACAATTCTTAGAAGACTCACAAATGTCTTGGCTTGGAAATTCATCTACCACCTTCTAGATAGTGATCTGAGCTTGGTTGGCTTGCTTCCATGAAGCAAGAAGTGGAACCTAAAGGCACTTGAATGTGCCAAGTTTGGTGAAAGAGGAAGAGAAGGGATGAGGTGCCTTGGTGCATGGGTGCCCATTTGTTGAGTTGTGCCTTTGGTTATATGTCTTTACAAAACCCTAAAACCTCAAATGAGGGGTCATTCCAGTGTTTATAATTTTAGGCATTCACTCGAACCTTTATCATCCCTACTTGTGTGATGTGTCCAATAGTTTCCACATGTCTAGAATTTGGTCCATATGGAGCATGTAAGGCATTCAATTCATTACAATCATGTAAGCCTTTGGGGATTCTTAGAAGTGAGTATCACTTTAGGAAGGTTCATTCCAACTTAAGAGCCCCAACACCCCAAAACCCAACGACATTTTCACATGTCCCTCATATAAGACACCTTGGAAACACCATGTTATTTTGTCACTTATGAAACAAGGGCCCATATCTACCACAAGTCACTCATTCAATAAAATTTTGGTATTTGAAGTTCACAAGATTCTTTACCATTTTTCATCATTGTATATTAAAACCCATGCAGAGGTTATTCAAGTTTTCAAGCATTTAATCTCTTGGGTATTTAAGCCCTTGTTCCCTTGAAAACCCAAAAAACTTGAACCATGGCCATGTAACCCTCTTTCAACTATTTAAGTGATTAATTTTTTGGTCCCTACTCCATATGTTGACCACCCACCACCACATTGATGAAAAAAAACCTACATGAAGCCATTCAAGACTTTGAGTAATCAATAGTTTGTGGATCCTTGACCTTTTCTCTTCCCTTTGCAGATTTGAATTGCTAATAACCCAAATGAAAAATTGTTTGAGGATGCACTCTAAGACATGGCTATTGCCAATTTTTTTGTTGTTGGCACATGATCAAGACTTTTGAGGATGTTCACTCGAAATATTTGTCAAATTTCATCACCATAAATCCCCTTAATCGAATGAGAATATTATTCATTGCAACTTAATTTTCCATATTTCATTATAGATGCATTGTTTTTCTTTCAACAATAAAAATAAATTATTATCCTCAATATATCTTAAGGCCAAAGGATTTAGTTTCCTTAAATGTGTCTATGTAAACACAACCTTATTTTTCCATTCCATCTTAATCAAAGATATGATTGCAATATGAACATCTTTATGCCTTGCTGAAACTAAATTCCAAAAGAGAAAATGATTGCACTATAAACAAGTGGATAAGCCACATAGTGGCTAGTCCCTACCTAAAATTGGATAGTATTGAAACTAGTGTTCTACTAGGCTAGTTGCTCGATTACATTTGCTTGCAAAATTGCTGGTATGTATGCTTATATTTTTTATCCACAAAAATATAACTATGGCCTGGATGCCTTACCCTAATTACCACTATGTATTTAGCTTACCATATCGGGCCTACGTATTTAGATTATCTTGAGAGATACTTTTCATGAAATTTATGGCGATCGTCATGGTGGAAGGTCATGAACCATTTTCATTAGGATGTTGGGTGTCGTCTAATTGTTCTACTTCTTACATGACAACTGAGCGACCTCTGTCTTGTTTATTATTCCCTTATTTTTAGTTCTATGGATTTCTTAATGATCTCTATGGATTTCTTAGGAGGATCTATAACCTCCTGCATCACATGGAAGCCTTATTGAGCCTTCAATAAAGGCAAATTTTTATTCAGCAAGTGCCTTAAAAAATTGAGAACTATTTTTAATTAGGTCATGGTGGGACGAAAGTGGGGTTTTACCTCCATCTCTATTCCCCAAATTATCCTGCCCCTTATTAGTCCTTGCCAAGGGAATATAGCAATGAGTTTGCTATTCATTTGACATTAATTTGCATTGTATTTTAAATTAATGTGTGTAGTGTAATGTTTAATTTAATAAAACAAATATATATTTTTTGATATAATAAAAATATTTGTTTTTCTCATTTCTCATTGGTTGATATATTCCAAGTCTTATTGTTGCCTTCAAGTATTTCAATATTTGAAATTAATTACATAATCAATAAACTTGGTTATAAGTACCTAGTACCTTTTATATTAAAAATAAAGAAAAAAATGTAAAAATGCCATGTGTTATCTCATTATTACTATCCATTTATTTCATTATTATTGTATTTCAATAAACTTGGTTATAAGTACCTAGTAGGCTAGTACATTTTATATCAAAAATTAAAAAAAAAAAAAGGTAAAAATGTCATGTGTTCTCTCATTATTACTATTCATTTATTTCATTATTACTGCATTTATGCTTTTCTCTTATCATTAATACAAAGTGTACTCCTACTAGATTAATACAAAATGATATACCTATAATTATGTATGATGACAAATGTGTAATTTCTTTTTAGTAGTAATTTTGAATTTCTTTTTAAATGAAAATAAATTATTAAAATATAGTTAAAGATGAAAAACAAAATGATATAGACAACTTATATATATATATATATATATATATATATATATATATCCTTTTTAATAATGATTTTGAATTTTTTTCAATAAAGAAAAATAATAATTATAGCAAATTGACAATAGTTTTATAGTAAATTGACAATTGTTGGGACACTCTAACTAGTTCAATGATCCCATCTAAGTACACTCCATTTCCAAATTTATTTGGAGACTAAGCTGCCATACAACCCTTGTTGAATTAGAAATAAATACTTAACTAGAAAGTGTCATGTACCGTGAGGAGCTTGATGAGCTTGATGGAATAATGATCAACCTCCATCTTAGATCCGTTATCATGGCCCAACTATTGAGCTTTCCCGACAATAAACAAATTGAATTATATTAAAACTCTCTCTTCAGACAGGCTATCAATGGATCTAGGTTAGGTTGCTTTCCCAAGGCTATGGATTATCATATTTGTAATTTATTTCCCTGTAGGTGCATGCAGTTGTCTGTCGTCCTCAATATATGTGCACTCACTTCTATCTCGTGCATGCATGCAATTGTCTGTCATCCTCAATGTATGTGCACTCTGTCACACCAACGTCTTGTGACAACCTTTAGCTTATGTAGGACACATGGACACCATGCTTAAATATCACCATGTATCCAATTATCTTGCATGATGGCACGAGGACGTGTGGTAATGAATTATACAGAATCATTTAGGGGAGTAACTGACAAGCAACCATAACAACCATGGATTCACTGAGAATGCAGTCGACCGTTCACTTAGTGATGTTCAGGTATGTCCGTCTTATTTTTATTATTTTTGCAAAACAAATAGACGTAGTGGAGGGAGGAAAACTCCAACTGATCGTATAATTGTTGCACCATATCTGCCTCTTCAAGACAAACACATATTCTTCATTTGGTATCTTCTCTTTCAAGTTGTAAAGAAGAACATGCTCAAACAAGATAATGGGATTCTCACTTCTAATTGATGCTTTCATCAACCCCTTTGCATAGGACA
>JASDQU010101659.1:729189-784143 GCA_032191745.1 Picea mariana
TTAGTATGCATTAGTATGCATTTGTAGTTAGGAAATCCGAGGGTCACAATATGTTTCCGACATAGAGTGATTCAACAATTCATATTCTCCTCGATTTTAACGTCCATTAATCTGTGGCTTAACACTCGATTGGTCCATGATCACTATTTAAAGAGAATGGAGGGTCATTTTTTGATGATCGATTCTGAGAAACTCTCTTGTAAAATCTCTCTGTAATATTTTTTTTTGCATTGATAAACTGCTCCAAGTGGTCGGGTTGGTTGGGGGCGTTGATGTTTCCCCGTAGGAGTTTTACCATGTCAAAACATCAGTGTGTTGATCTTTGATCTGGTTGTGTGAGTGGTTACTGAAGGTGTTCGTCCTCTGTTGGGATACCTGTGTTGTCGAATAGACCGAAGGTCCAACCGAACCAATATTTTGGCCACCAACATAAGTTGAGTCTCTTCAAATGACATATCCACTTTAATGTAACTACCCAAATTGTTCCCAATTTCTGCAAATAAGACATGATTTCAGTATTGCATGGGTAAACAAGGCAACCACACGCAAATGGGTTCCACATCCAACCTCTCTTTCTTGGCATCAAAATGTGGAGTCCATCGTTTGAGGACAATGGGCATCTCAACCATGCTCCAATGTTTCTGCAGAACCCAATTGGAATCCTCCTTGGAATTAAAAATAAAAGCAAACCAACCTATTGCCAAAAGTCGAATGTGTGGCTCATTTGTAATATTTGATTTCTAGTTTGAAGCAACCCATTCTCGCAGAAAGACTGCACCCAAATTCTTTCCCCGTGCTCTTCTAACCACCGCTTGTTCAGAGAATTCCACCACCCTGTACATCACTATATCAACCCCAAATACAAGGCTATTAGAGCTCTTTATGTCACATACACAATGAATTCCTCTGCATGGAGATGCATTTCTCCCACTAGCTCCCTTCAAACACTTTTGTATCCCTTCCTCACTCATTTGATGAATAGAGGGGTTCTCTGTGGAAGTACCTTTCAATGAGCCCTCCCTACCCTTCACAAAACCCTCTCTCACGACCTTCTCCACATCCCCATCATCTCCGTCAACATCTATGAGCAGATCTGAGGGAAAAAAATAATTTGTGGGTCCAAACCTTGAGGAAACTGATAGTATGGAGCCCATACCTCCCCCGACATATTGTTCCCCATAACCGGGGCCACCGTAGCCTGAACCAACCTCCCCCAATAATGGGAACAATCCCGAACCAAACCCCAAATCGCCATTGAGTCCCCCAATAAAACCTCCAACCATGCCCATGTTAAGGACCAAATAATCTGAAATCATCATGTTAGACAAGGACGTAAGCCCCGAGCCATGGACAACTGACAACATAGCACCCAAACCCATGAAACCGCCATCCGCCTTTGCCCAGGGTTCGCTGACAATAGGCATTGGAATCTCTGTCGAAAGCTTCCCCCATGCCAAGCCAGTCTCCATCGCTCCTTCCTTTGTATTCTCCACCGCCAAGCCTGAAGAGTGTGTGAATATGCTAGTTTCTTCATGGGGGTCGGAGGAATAATCTACAGCTTCCTCTTCCCCCACCATTGTTGACCGCCCGCCTGTGCTTCAATCCCCGAAATACTTTGAAATTAAGGTTTAATTATATGATGAACTAAAATATATTCTTCCAACAAGTATAACACTAGATTGGTGTATCAGTGCTCTGTAATACGAATAAGTGGTAATAAATACCAGACTTATTACAAAGTAGTTAAAGGAAACATCCTACTCAAAACCCTGAAATCAGTTTAAACAATAATGAGAAAGTGGCCAACAAATCTTAATTATTATTCAACACATATTCAAATACAACCATAAAGAAATAAAATGAGAGCAAGTCTACAAATATTCTTTTATTAGCTGTACAAAATCGTAAAAATATTACATTCATGGAGAAAAAGAGTTCTTTGATTTAACATAAGAAAATTACATAAACAGAGAAAGAAAAGACATATGTTGCAATACTGAAGGCGAATCCAATGGCTGATTTTTCTGGTCTGGTGCAATTAGTTTGGCCTCTTAGGCTCTGAGCGTGCAGCCGTCTGTTCTGCCCCAAATTTCCAACCCCCTTTTTTGTGTTGAGCATTGCCTTTTATCCTTTTTTGAATGCTGAGTTACAGTTACCTTGTGCATAACTACTTTTCCAAAATAGGAGTAGGTAGTTAAATACAATTCCCGCTTACTTTAGTTATAAAAGACGAAAAAGTCAAAAGTTTATTTAAAGACCATAATGAATTAATTTCATAGTCCATTTAAAATTTTCAAATATTTACTTCTGGTCATTTCTTAATAATTTTTTGTAACACCCATTCAGGATGTTTAAACAATTAATCTTTCATTTTATACATACTCAATAACAACTTTGCTTTAACATAATTTCATTTCATTTACACAATTCTTCTACATTTTCTCAATGATAAATCTAAATAGCATGATGCAATAAGTAATAGGTTAACTCTAATATTTGCAACTTAAAACAAAAGTATATACAAAATATCAACAACAAATACCACTGAAAAATACCTCTTGCTTAGTTTGTCGAAGCTCATCAATTGCAATGTAGTCCTAGGCGCTTCCAAGCATTCTTTTCCCGCTTTCCCAGAGTGAAACAACAGAATCCTCCCTGCCAACTAGGAGCCTAGATGGCTTCCTAGCTCCAGTTTCTTGGCCTCCGTGCCCATGACTCCAAGAACAACAAAACACAAATGCTCAAAGAAAACTATCACAAGAATTATATCTTTCAAGAATTTCACAACCTCTCATTATGCTCAAACCTCTCCATCATCTTCCTCCTCTCTACTTCTTCTCCCTATTTATCAAGTTTCCATACACACTTCCCCAAGTCTCCTCAACCACCCTCATTATTATCCATCAACCTCCCTTATCTAGATATTTTGGGAAAATATTAAAATAAAACTAAATATAAATGACTTGCATAAACAATAATAAATAAAATAAAAAGTATTTATTCTCATGCTAGCTAATAAATGTTATTTGATAATTTTCCCCAAAATGTACATAACACCCCACCATGCTCATTTAATTCATCACACCCGCTATCTATCAAAGTCAAGAAGGTATTTAATGCTTCTAGATATTTGTATGCAATATAATTTACATATTCAATAAACATTCAATTAAATAGTTAATAATTTACTTTAATAATTAATACATTAATTATTTATACTAGTATACATGGGTAGGGTATGTGTGCGTAGCTAGCGGACACATAGCTCAGGCATGTACTAACGATAAACAATCATTGCCTCTAGTGCATAGTTCTTATATGATCACCAAGACATGTAGAACAACAGATTAAGTAATGCATCATTTAATAATCTTAACGAACTAAATTACACCAATTCATCAATAACTCATTGTCGCACTTAAAATATCATTAGGAAATCAAAGAGGGTTTTAAACATGGTAGGAACCAAGTGAGTAAACAATAGTGGCATCTCTAATCCCCAATTAGTATTCTCAACTAACATCGAAGCATCTTTCCTTCCTAACCTACTTCCATCTTCCATCCTATCCTTTTCTCTGTTGGACTAAGATGGAGTGTCAACTATATTGACCTAACTCCAGATAGAACCCGTAAGCGGAAGTGTCATACATCTCGACCAAGATTCCTGAACAGACAACTAGCAGTCGTCATCACACGTCTAGGGGAGCGTGACTTCACATAGCCCTCCCACGACTCTAGGTTTCAGAGGATAAGCAGTGCGAAATACCTCCACCCCTCCTCATAGAACTAGGTTCAACACCCTACATCAAGCCATATTGTGCAACTACTGTTCTTAGAGTCACATCATCAAACATCCACTCTGGGTAAGTTGTGCATCCTGTCAAAACCAGACTTACCATAGATCATAGTAATATTTCGAATCATAAATTAAATAGTAAGTATAACTTATAGCATACAATATCTTCTTGATGTCTACGACATCCCAGTTACCTCAATACTATAGTCATTTGGCTATCACATAGCTCATCATCCTGTAGGTTAGTTCACCAACAACACATATTGATGCAGATACATCACAAATTTATATAAGAATTCATATTTGCATTGACGCTCAATTAAGAAATGTATTCCTATTTACATCATGCATTGCATTTATTATACATTCACAACATAACTTGAATTGGTATACATGTACCAAACTTACCCATTTTAATTTTCATGTTTAAATAATCAAATAACTATCTTTGTCATGAGCATATATCATGTAACATACAAATAGGTCTAGAGGTACACATCTCAATGTCTAACAAAGTCTAACTGACTCCAAACAAATGCTAAACTTTGAATTATTAAGATTAGTAAACACCAATGTTCTAACTACCTAAGGTCAAAATATGGGGCGTTACATTTTTTCCACTCTTCTACAAAATAGCGCTTCTTTGCAACCGAGATGTCTGATGGATGAAGAATGCTTTGGATGAACGATTAATGTGACTGGTGGAATCGACAACTAGTCGGTCTCATACTCGCATGACATGGGGTCGATTTCGATTGCTACCACTATAACCTTCAGGTGCCATATGTATGCCGCTTTCACAGGCACGGGTAAATCGGGGGGATTTGAACTCAAAACTTCATCGAACATAAGACTTCATATCATGACACTTAGAAATTGATACTATATATAAGTTATATATACTTTTATTTATTTATTTATATATAATAGATAATTCAATTATATTTATCCATATGAATTCGTATTTACACTTCCAAAGTACAAATATTTAAAGCTAAATCTTAAGACCTGAAAAAAAAAGATGTACCAAAACTTCAGATTTCTTTATATATATATATATATATGTGTGTTAAAATTTTACTCTATGTTCAAGATTAGACTTAGGCAAGGGCGAAATTATGGAAAAGTTTGAAAGCAATTTTTTTTTTTTTTAAATAACATGTACGTTTACTTCCCTTTCATGTTCCTCAAACTCTGATATGAAAATCCCGCCTAATATTCTTTATAAAATAAAATCGACCTTCCACGTATTCCAAGAGCCAAGAGTTTTTTTTGATCAACGGCCCTTAATAATATTATCAATGGAAAATTCTAGCTTTGTATGTGTGCAACAAACATGTAAGTTATGTTTCGAACTTATGTGAACTTGAAAAAATTAATGACCTAGCTGGAGAATATTCCACAAAAACAAAGGATTAGTCAAATATGTTTATTGTTTGTTAGCAAAAATCCTTAACATATACAGACTCATACAGAGCAAGCATCCCTATCAAATGATAAATCATACTTTTCTTGCAAGCTTTAATGAAATAATTATTCTTCTTATCTTGAAATCAAATAACTCTTATTTATTTGCAATTTCTCTAAGTTATTTACAATAAAAGGGACAAAAACTCTATTGCATGAAAATAAACCCTAATGAAAAAACCCTTATGCACGAAATAAAATGCATAAGCAGGAACATAATGTTGATTTTTCATAAGAGATTATATTATTTAGTCGAATTGATATTATTACAATGATGAGTGTTTCACATATATAGAACATATGGTGACTATCCATGAAAGGATGAGTCTCTTGGATAATAAATAACTACTTATTTATTATATATATTTATACTAAACAACTTTTTACATTATGACTATCGACCATTGTTACAATTTCAATACTCCCTCTTAACTAAGGAGGTATTCATAACATCTACAACATCTAGGAGAATGTCTTTCCGATGTTGTCCAAATAACAACATTCCCTCTCGATGAGGGAGACATTCTTCATCATGTCATGCTTGTCTCCGAAGTATACATACTTCGCCCTAAACTCATGACACATGTTTGTCAGTCTTGGGATATGTCTCTCTCCTACCTATATTGAGGGGAAACTCCCTCTGCAACTCTCCCTCTGAGCCAAAATTCAAATCACCATGACTAGGACAAATACCACACCATAGTCGTTCACCATAGGTACACTCCTATGAGTGAATGTTAGATCGGTGCTAACTTACACGTGGAAATCACCTTGAGTCCATATTATTCCTTGCCATGATCAAGAAAGGACTATGCCTGGGTCCATTTACCATAAGTACACCTTCATGATAAATGTATCCTATATCCCTTGGTCTATAGCCCAATCTATGAGAAGGTCTGCTCGATGGTTACTCAAAACATTCACCACAGGTACACCTCTGTGGGTGAATGTTTTCCTGATGTTTCCACACACTATAGGAACACTAGCACATCGATTCTTTGTTTCTTTGAAGACTATGCTTGGGCCATTCACCACTGGTCAAATCACCATGACCAATTCTAGGAGAATGTCTACCCGATGCTGAAACATCAACATCAACATCATCAACTACCAAAACCTGGTCAGTATCCTGACACATGGCATATGATACAACATTAATTATCTTGGCCACACTCTATCTGAGTAATCTGGGCATGATGTTGTAGGTATCAAGTGTTGTACACTCAACTGAGTGTTCCTAGGCTCCAAGGACCATTCTTCTTAACCTGATCACTAACTCTGACACAAGAAGAATGTCCGTGTTGTATATCCCCACTTTGGTCACTACTATGAACTCAGGGAGAAGGACCACTCTTCCCACTTTGGTCACTACTGTGAACTCAAGAAGAGTTCCTACCTTGTACCATTCTCCCCACTCTAGTCACTATTGTGAACTCAGGGAGAAGGACCTTTCTTCCCACTCTGGTCACTACCTGTAAACTCAGGAAGAATGCCCATCTTGGTCTACTCTCTCCACTCTAGTCACTACCTTTGAACTCAGAGAGAATGTATGTCCATGGTACAAACCTGGACCATTCTCTCCACTGTATCATTTCTAAGCCGTACTAGCATGATGCAAATGCATCATATCTAAGTTGTAATGGCATGATGTGGAGTATTATCTACATAATATCTAAGCTGTACTAGCATGATGTGAATGCATCATATCTAAGTTGTATTGGCATGATGTAGATCAATGCCTCTACATCATCTCTAAGCTGTACTATCATGGTGTCAATGCACCATCTCTAAGTTGTACTGACATGATGCGAGACATCTGGATCATCTCTAAGCTATACTAGCATGATTCTACTACATCATATCTAAGTTGTACTAACATGATGTGACTCAGGCATATGCATCATCTCTAAGCTGTACTAGCATGATGCGAATGCATCATATCTAAGTTGTACTAACATGATGTGTCTCAAGACATTTGTATCATATCTAAGATGCACTATCGTGATGTTGAAGCATCATATCTAAGTTGTACTATCATGATACATATCAACACTCCCTCTCAACGAAGGCATAAATCTCCACAAGTCCCAACTTGTCCCTGAAGTACACAAACTTCCCTTTGGACAAGTGCTTTGTCAAAATATCTGTTATTTCTCATCGGTGGAGATATATTAGAGTTTCAATTCTACTTTCTGGACTCGATCATAGATGTAATAATACTTGATCTCAATGTGCTTCAACTTGTCATGGAATTGATCTAGGCGGATATTGGTGGCCACCCACCTGTTCCAACTGGCTCCTCTTGTCAGTTTTTATTTCAACACGTTCTTCTGTACTTATTTGTAATTATGGGTTATACACTTCCGAAGTTGTCTTAATCCCTACACCTCTTTAGGGTGGACACTGGTGGCCTCCCACCTAATCCAATTGGCTTATTTTGTATGTTTTCATGTCAACACATCGTGTTGTACTTCCAGGGTCGTTTTGGGGCCCTAAACAATGTTATTTTGGAGTGCCACAGTCAAACTGTAGACAGAGTAAGAGTTTGACACCATAATGTGTATTTCTCTAAAATACCTTTCCAACGGGCTATCATGTGCCTAAAACGAAGATCGTATGCAAAAGTTACGACCCCGAGAAGTTAATGTACTAACTTACCCAAACGGGGCCCACATGACTTTTGGTGTTTCATCTCCTAGGGTTACGTTTTTGGATGTCTAGGGTTTTTGAATTCGTGTTTATCATAAAAAGGCCTTCAGAGCATCATTGTAATCATCTTATTACGAATGAGTGTAGCCGTCACATCTCTTCTTAGAGATAAAGCTGCCACCATTCTAGTGAGTCCTGCACTCTGTATTTTTACAGTCTCTTTACAATTCTTTCATTAATAGAAATAAAGGATTGTTGTGTTTCTCTATTTCTGGAAATTTTCATGAGTATTTCATTGTAATATCTCTGCTTTCATTTCGTTCCGAAAATAATCTGGATCAGTGATATTAGAGCAGGCTGCTCTTGATCGTTTTTCAGTGCATGTCCCTGACAAGGTTCGAGTATAGCCAGTTGGGTCTCGAGCTTGTCTCTCTTGAGGACAATCACTCTCGCAAACCCAAGAAAACCTCGATGGTTGTAGAAAAGAAAAATGTCGGAGCATAATATTCTATTAACCTGTTGCTTGAGCAAGCTCTCGTGCGACAGAGGGATGAAATGATGGAGAATTTTACACACATCCTTCAATGTCTGGCGATAAAAACATGCACATCTTCATAAAATGACCATTTTGGAGGATCCTCTCCCTTCAAGGTACAAATTAATTTTGATATTCCCATATTTGAAGGTCAGATAGATACGAGTGCCCTAGAAAAATGGTTAAATATATTAGAAGGTTATTTCTCTATTCAAAAAAATTTCGACAGGGAAAAGATCACCTTTGCACTCCTCAAGGCTCTCCCCCATGTAAAACATTGGTGGGAAACTTACTAGGAGCAAAGTTCCACAGAGGAATCTGGAATATATGGGGCCAAACCCACTTGGGATTTTTTTGTGGATGTGATCAAAGAACAATACTATGTTGTTGATAACTATGAACACCAATACATGCGATGGACCATAATGCGGCAAGAGAAGAGCCAAACAATGTTTAAGTTCACAAATGATTTCCATACCTTGCGCACCAAGCTGGGTATCAAATATTTCGAGCGACATCTAGTTCTAAAATACCATGGGGCTCTGCATACGTACATCCAAAACAAAATGGATTTCCTAAAAATCTCATCATTGGGAGCTGCCTATCGATATGCTTTCAAAATCGAGCAGAAATTTAGGCACCGAAACAAATGGGAATCCGGGTCTACAAATATGCAACAACCAAATCATGGTAAGGATGGCCCTAACCAACAACCTCCAAACAACGAGTCCAAGACACAGGACAAAAAGGGTAAAGGGAAGACAAAGAATGACACTACGAAGTGGTGTGACTTCCACAAAATCCCTTGGCACAACACTGATGAATGTCGCTCGAAAAAGTCATTGGTGGCCGAGGTCAAAGACACAGAGCCAAAGCCTAATTCAGAATCTGATCCAGAAAATATTGAAAATAGACAGATTATGGACACAAACCCCACTGCTACTTTCGCGACCACAAAAATTCAACCAGAAGAATCAGTAGATCCTGAAGAGGGGGAGTGTCTCTTCCATTCACAGATGTGGGTGAAGGGGACCCCATTGCATTTCATTGTTGCTAATGACATCCAGAAGAAACTTATCTCAACTAAGGTTGTTAAATAGTTGGGGTTGTCAACAACACCGCACCCGCAACCATACAACATCGGGTGGCTTCACCAGGGATGAGATCTTTGTGTCAGCCAACAATGTCGCCTATCCCATGGCATCCAACCCTTCAAGGATGAGGTGGTGTGTGATGTTTCCCCTCTTGATTTCTGTGATGTTGTTTTGGGCCAACCATATATGTGGAGACGTCATGTTGTCTATGAATCTAGACCCCGTAGTGTCATTATTACTCTGGGAGGTGAGCTTTATAGGATACCAAAGGTAGTTTCGACTACTGCTCCACCAAAATAGTGCCGCAAGGTAATCTCTCATACTGCAAAATTCATCCTCTTCACAGTCTGTTCAAAGGATGCATAGAAGACCGCTACAACCACTGCAGCCTCAACACCTTCTATCCAGAAAAAACATATTGTCAAAGAGAAAGAAGATATTGTTTCTTCACCTACAATGGTGCCTATACTATGCCCCTTCAAACCCTGAGACAACAGGTTGGTGGAGCATAGTCAACCCCACCAACAACAGGTTTGTGACAGTCTTCCACAGACAAAGCAACACAACTTCTCCAACAAAGCACGCAACTCACCAAGATTCAGATTCATAAAATTCTTTCCCCTCTTCTCTGGGCACTCAATGTAATGGAGACCATTGCTTCCTAAGGGGGGAGGATTGATCCAACTGGATATTGGTGGCCACCCACATGTTCCAACTAGCTCCTCTTGTCAGCTTTTAGTTCAACACGTTCTTCTGTACTTCTTTTTAATTGTGAGTTCTACACTTCCGGGGATATCTGAATCCCTACACCTCTTCTAGGTGGATACTAGTGGCCTCCCACCTAATCCAACAAGGGTTATTTTGTATGTTTTCATGTCAGCACATCTTGATGTACTTCTAGGTACGTTTTGGGGCCCTAAACAATGTTATTTTGGCGTGCCACAATCAAACTGTAGATTGAGTTAGCATTTGATGGCACAATGCATAGTTCTCTAAAATAAGTTTCCAACGAGATATCACACGCCTAAAACAAATATCGTATGCAAAAGTTACGACCTCGAGAAGTTAATGTACTAACTTACCCAAACGGGGCCCACGTGACTTTTGGCGTTTCATCTCCTAGGGTTATGTTTTTGGATGTATGGGGTTTTGGCATTTATGTTTATCATAAAAAGGCCTTTAGAGCCTCATTGTAATCATCTTCTTGCGAATGAGCTAACCGTCACATCTCTTCTCAGAGATAAAGCTGCCACCATTCTAGCAAGTCCTGCACTCTGTATTTTTATAGTCTCTTTACAATTCTTTCATTAATAGAAATCAATGATTGTTGTATTTCTCTGTTTTTGGAAATTTTCACGAGTATTTCATTGTAATATCTCTACTTTCATTTCGTTCCGAAAATAATTCGAATTAGGAACACTGGGTTCTCTAAAATCTTCACACAACTTTGATTGTCACAAAATACCATGGTTGAATTCGAAACCAGATCAAATAGTTCAGAAATCAACTTACTGAGCCATACTGCTTTCATACAAGCATCACATGTTGTAATGTACTATGCCTCTGTAGTGTTGAGTGCCACAAACTTTTGTTTCCTACTAATCAAATATATTATCGCTGAGCCCAAACAAGTACCAGAGGTACTCTTTCTATCATCCGTATTCCTTGCCTAATCAAACTCTATATATCCCTGCAACATTACTTCTCCACTTGAGAAGTATCTGAGTCCATACCCAACTGTACCACATAGGTACCTCAACACATGATTTGCAGCAGCCCAATGCAATTGTCTTAGTTCACTCATGAACTGACTAATTAAGGCGCTCATAGAAAAATATATATATGGCACGGTGTTCACCAGGTACATCAAGGATCCAACTAGTTGTCTGTACATCATTGGGTCCACCAAATTTGAGTCTGAAGCTGCCTCATTCTTCTTATTCAAATTTGATAGCATGGGTGTGGCCATGGACCTACAGTCCATCATGCCATATCTCTGCAAGATCACAATTGTGTACTTCCTCTGTCAGAGGAATTTCTTACCTGGCCTCTGCCACACCTCCAATCCCTTAGAGAATACTCAATATCTTGATAGGAACAATGGATCATCCCAAAAATAACCAATTTGGGACTAGCTCCTGTGGAAGAGGATCTGCATGTACTAAGAGTAGCTCATTCACTCTCTTTACATATTCTCCCTCTAGGACTCATATTATGTTTTCCACCTCCATTGGATCTATCATAATAGATGTGTTATAGTGGGTCTGACTGGTTGTATCCACAATCACTAGAACTATCTTCATTATCTGGTATGATCCGGTCTTGGAGGTATACTACTCCTAGAGACTTTTTGTCTCTAAGCATCAGGTCTTGTAATGTCTCTCCTTGACATCATATTGGAAGGTCTTGCTATCAATTTCTGCCTTTTTGCATGAACTAACTGCCTCCCTCTTACACTGAAGCAAACCCTACTTGTCTAGTTTGCCTCAATGGTTGCTCCCTCTTTCTGGGAGAACCCTCTTTCTGTGAGCCGTCTCTTCACGAATTTCTTGCAATTTTCAAAGAATCAACTACTCATCTTCATCCGAGGCACCCATATTTAAATAGGGTTTCAAACTTTTACAAAGTTGTTGTCAAATAGCTGGTCAAATATTTAATACACCAACAAACAATAAATATCAAGGATATAGGTCCTTTGTCTTGTTTTATCTCCAAACAGAAATGAAACTTCTAGCCAAAACACAAATAAATATTCTATAGGAAGTCAAACCAATCGCCACCTATTAGGTGAATATCAATCAATGGGAACAAATTTATTTTACCACCAGTCGACTTATACCAAGTCAAACATAGATAGTCGATTTCCAATTGACTTGACAATACACATCTGACAAAGGCCATTATAGTACAATTCTGGTCTATTCTTCTAGATCTCACAAATATGTCCTTGATATACAACGACAACAAACTCAAGCATGTGCATCAACTTGCATTGTCAAAGAGAGTCCATTGGATGTTAGTATCTCCTTTGGTGCTTTCGATCGACGATGTTAGATCATAGGTTTTGTAAATGTAGTATTGTTTAAAATGCAATGCCTCAGAATATGAAATGACATTGGCCTCCAAAGACAGTTGATACATATAGAGTTCTGCACCATATGCAAGTCCATCTTACTATAACAATGACATCCTCCATGCAATGTATGTATTGACTAGAATTTGTAAAAAAATCTATCATCCCTAGAGATGAGGATAGCCATTATTGAAAGGACGAAAATGATGGATGATCTCGTAGTTGTTTACTTTCCATCTGTCGACAACAATGATGACAATGGTCCCCTCGTTATTTTGAAGCAAATTCAATAGTATAAAATCATGTAAATCAATCATGGCCATCTACATCCTCTCCTGCTCGATTTCATCTTCCGCCTTCGCCTATTGAAACTCCAATCAGAAGCGGAAATGTTGCAAGAATAACCAATGTTATACGTGTAGATTTTGACCTTGTACAATATTTTCTGCAAAGATATTTTTAGTAAAAGAACATAAAAGATGCAATGGAAAATACAAACATTACACAAATATTTTTCCCCTGGAAACCCAAACCGGGAAAACCAACATATTCTATATTCATTCATATGATACATTGTTTACAATATAATATACATATAGGAGCCAGTGACATCCAAAACCCTGACCCAATGACCTAGATTAGTAAACAACTCTAATTCCTTAACTAGAAGTAGAAAACCATCGACAAAAACCATGTGCCAAAAAAATGCCCAACAATGGACACAAAAATCGAGGCAACATGAAAAACGAGGAAAAAATGTGACATGTCAAGAAACCTAATTCCTTAACTAGAAATATAGAACCATCGACGAAAACCATGTGGTGAAAAGCCACCCAAAAAATGGACGCAAAGAATATAACACATACCCAACATTCTCCCACTTGTTGTTTTATTTGCATACCGTGGGTTACAGGGTTACGTAGTCAAAAATCTTGGGCATCAATTCCCATGGATCCTCTACACCAAGAGAACTTCTCAATGCTCATAGATTTTGTTAATGAATCTACAACATTTTTCAAAGTATCCACCTTCATCAACAACACTTTCTTTTCTTCAACCAGGTCTCTCACAAAGTGATATTGAATATAAATATGCTTTGTCTTTGAATGATAAGTTGGGTTCTTCGCCAAAAAAATTGTACTCTGACTATCACAATCTATCCTTACAGCTTGTTGTACCAACCCAATACATGAACACAATATTTGTAACCATATTGCTTCCTTACTTGCATGAGTGGTTTCCATGTATTCATCTTATGTAGTTGAAAGTGCCACTACAACCTGTCTTTTTCTCATCCAACTTATTGCTCCTCCAACCAGGTTAAACACATACCCAATTGTAGATCTCCTGTGATCCATATCTCTTGCCCGATCCACATCCATAAAGCCATGTATATCCAACACTTTGTCCAATCCCGGTCTTCCTTGGTAGCACAATCCATAGCTAGCAGTGCCACGCAAATACCTGAAAACCATTTTTACTGATGTCCAATGCTCCTTCCCTGGTTTTGACATATACCTGCTCAAAACTCCCACCGCATGTGCAATGTCTGATCTAGTATATACCATTGCATACATAAAAATGCCAACTACACTCACATATGGAACACAAGACATGTCCTCCTCCTCTTCCTGTGTCTTGGGACACCGATCCACAGATAACTTTACACCAACATGAATAGGAACCTGTTGGCAGCAATAATATAATTTCTATTGTTTATAAGCTGCCTACACAGGGTCTCTAAATTTTCATTACTCGTCATGAGAATTCTCACTAAACGAAACTTGTCACTTGTCGCTTTTTATATACCTTCCTTTCGATTTTTGTTTTCATGACTGTAAGCATGAAAACTCACAACTGGAATTGACACTTTGTTTCGATTTTTGGAAAATTGTTCATATGGTCTTTTATCGAATTGTCTCATTTTGCTATGAACATGATTGTTTTCCTAGTTTATAACTCCTTGGTCCTAAACATGCCTTGGTTATGTGAGTGGAAGACCTATAATCGATTAATATCATTGGGGTTTTTGATTCATAAAAGTTGTTAATTATTCAATGTTTATTTGATACATTTACCTTGTGATCAAGTCATGAATGTGCGTTTTATGGTTTTCAAGTGTTTACATCCTTACACGCACTCATATCCCAAGGTGTCTTGTGAAGTACAACGTGATATTATTGCTCTGTATGGCCTCAGGATTCACGATCTCATTCCCACGCATGGTGATTAACGCCTCTGCCTACCATTTCGAACTGTCACAACATTGTTTTGTTTGGGGCTATGGCTCTGTGTTTTTTCTATCAAACCCTACCTCCGATTTCTGTGTTGATTCCCTTCTGTTAGTCATGACTCCAATGGTGAGGATTGAGCCCAATGGCATCCAAACCTTGTTATCGTATGAAAATGCCAGAGACGACTTAGAAAGGAATGACTGGCGTTTCTTTATTGAAAAGTTTAAGGGTTTCAATCTGAGAGTTGCTCAAGAGTTCGCATTGACCTTTGACGGTTGCAGAGCAAAGATAGGTGACATGCAACTAGAGGTAACTAAAGATTTTTTAATCCAAGCTACCGATTTACCAGCTATAGGGAAAAAGTGGTTCAAGAATGAAAAATTTGAAGAGGTCCCCTGGTCATTGTTGTTCACCTCAAGGAAAATTACCATTTACGACCGAGGTATGCCTGTCTCATCTTTAAAACCTAGATGGCATGATCTGTTAGCTATTGTGAAACAATTCTTTACGTGTGAAGGAAGATTTGGGTTGGTTTTCTTGTATCACTTGTGATTGCTTATGAGTTTCATTGAATTCCCGTTGAACATGCCCTACTTCCTCCTTAGAAGTCTGTACAAGATGGGAAAGAGGTTTAGAAGGAAGAAGTCTGATTCTAGTTTGTTCCATCATGGTTTAATTAAAATTGTCATTGTGCATCAGTTGCATTTAAACAACGATTGTTGGGATGCTTTTGTGTTACGAAATGGCTTTGGTAATAGTGAGTTGCGATAGGTTGACAAGCCTGTTATCACAAAAACCCTTGTGCAACATACCACCTCTCCTCCACCGCTCCTGCCCTGTGATCCTGTCTCTAATTTGGAACCCTCAACCTACCCCGATGCTACTCAACCCGACACTCAACTAGATTCATATCCTAAGAGTTGTACTAAGACTGTTAAAAAACCCACAGGGAAAAAGCTTAGGGGCAGCGTCGATGTTAATTATAAGAGTAAAAGGGCCGCTCATTGGGTTTCACGATGTGCTCGAAACAAACCCAAACCCTGTGCAGACACAAAAAATACAATTGAGATAAGTGAAGACTCGGATTCAAAAATTGAAAGGTTCTTGGCCGAAGAGTATCCATTTTCATATGGAATTTTCCCTGACAGACCCTACGATTATGTTACCAACCTGCCACCATGTCTAAAGGACAATCCTGATTTTCCTGGCATCCAAATTCGTGAAAAACCTACATGTCAAGTGGATGATTCTCCAAATGTTAATGCTATCAGTGCCAATGCACAGTCCCTACAACTACACTGTAATGAGTGTCGATCCTGGATCGATCGGTATTATACGGATGTGCCTTTACTATAGTCTTGGCTTAAATATTTGGAAGACCAGGTGGATTCGTTAGCAAATGAGAATAGCAGACTCCAATCCATAGCTCAAGCCAAAGACAAACGCCAAAAAACTATAGGATCTGTCATTTTTAAAAATGTGGAAGTAGCGACAGCAATAGTAAACTCCAAGATTGCTTGATTTGTTTGAATCCCTTAATTTGAGGTATGATTTTTTTTCAAAGTTTAGTATGATTCTGTCTTTCTCAATTTAGGATCACGATTTGTTTGCATAGATTGTTTTTTAGTTTGTTTTGTTTGATTGAATAAAATATGATTGTGGTTATAATTATAACTAGCTACAGAATCGTGAGATTCTGTAGCCAGTGAGAAAAATTCGAATTGCTTGTTTTGATAATTGAAAATACATCTAAAATCTTCTTATTTTTATTTGTTTTCAGGAACTCATGATTTTCAAAGAGATATGAAGCACTATTGGGATCTCCCAGCCATACCATCTTTATGTTTTTAGTAAATAGATTAGGCTGTAGTTTTTTGATATCAAGTAAAATCTGGGAGGTTGCATCCCCTACATTTTTGAACAGATTTGATGTTATCAAAAGGAAACATTTTGTTCCTGGAACCTATATAAGCATGTTATTTTGTAAACATGAAACGATCTCTGCTTGGGGCAAAAACTATGGATTTCTGATTTACAGACTTGAATAGAATATGATATTTGTCACAGCTTTAGCTTCTCCATATCGTGTTTTTATTCAAGTCATGATTATTTCGATTTGTAATTAAATTATGATTACTTTCACTGTCATAGTTTACTATATTTTGGTATGATATAAATTTATATATATTATCCATGTTTATGTTCCAGATTTAACACACAGTAATCATTTTGTTTAAACCTGGGATTAAGAGATTTATCTTCATCATTTGTTGAACATTCATGCACAAGTTTTCACAGCAGGATTTATCTTAATGTGACTACTTGTGAAATGACAAGATTGTTGTGATTATATATCATATATGTTATATCATTCAAATTCAATCATTATTGCTTCACGTTTATGAGAAGAAATTGCAGGATCTGTTGCGGGTTTACCTCTTCAGACAGGGAGATTGGATGTTACACACCAAACAAATATGGGATGCAATAACAAGTTAGTTTGCTAGTTTAATATCATTAGTTTAATGAATACAGAAACTTCCTGTAGCTAAAACATTTTCTATTATCTATGATTTCTGTTTTCAATTAGACAGTTTGATATTTGATTTCCTTTATAAGAAAACAAATCATAAAAATTAGATAATAGTTTTACTATTGTTTAAAAAATCAATTTACATTTGATTTTCACGGATTTAGATTAAAATTCGTATTCTGTATATATTATATATATCTTAGAGTTAGAATTATTTGTATGTATTGTACATATGACAAGTAGATTTATTTCATAAGTATTAGTTAGTTAAACTGTAAATATATATTAAATCTATATAAAGTTTTCATCGATTGTTATACACTTTTTTTTTTCTTTAGGACTTAGATCAACAAATGGAGCCGATAAACCCATTGGAGTGGATTAATCCAAATGGCTTGGGTTAATTAGACAACCCCGAACCGGATTCACTCCTCCAGTTGACGAGCGATCAATTTCACCCATCAACAAATGGCGCTAGAAGGAGGGCCTGGAAACTATTAATGGTACGAGGAGGTCGTAAGAATCCTCCACCACCTACCTGCTCACCTATAGTGACTAGAAGTCATTCATACGACAACATTGTCACTCAAACAATAACCACATCAAATGACGATCTACAGGTCACAGTTGAACCAGTAACTCCAAATCCTACGGGTGGTGACATACAAGAGATTGTTTGACAATCTCTCATAAGAACGCACAGTGCCTTAGCCCATATAAGACAACCAAACCAACCTTTGAATCAACCATTAGAATTATCTGATATTAGAGAACAACTTGGAGGTACTGACCTTACCTTAAACCCCACAAATACAATCCTCACTCGTGCAGCAGGAGGATCTGGTATACCACCATCACCACCTCCTTCATCTCCTTCTTCTGGAGAAGAATCCTCTGACGAAGGCAGTTCCTCATCCCAGCCTTCGACACCACCCACACCTATGGCCAACCCGAAAAATCCCGCCAGACCTTGGCTCGACCAAGATGAAGTGGCCATACTTGGGCCTCAACATCCTTTACCAAAGCACCCGGAGAAATGGCTCCCTAAATTTGACCCAGACTCCAAACAAATCGCTGAAGATCACATCAAAAATTTTATGTTAGCCATTAGACTCCGTAGTGTTGAGCATGAATACGTAATCTGTATATTGTTTCCCTACACCTTTGAGGGCAATGCCTCTACCTGGTACTTTTCCCAACAACCCCACACCATCGTGTCATGGGAGAAATTTGAATCCTCTTTCCTTGAGAAGTTCGGAGATGACAAGTCTCCTGAAGTTCTAGTCATGGAGCTTTCTAGTTTAAGAATGAACCCTAAAGAAAAGATCAAATACTTTAATCAAAGGTTCTTGACACTAAAGAACTGAATCCCTACGGATTCGATGCCTTCCAAGAATCTTATTATCACATATTACACGAAAGCCTTACATCAAAGCATAGCCATTTGGGTAAAGAGATCCAAGAAAGCCATGTTGTTAGAAGCCTTCGAAGAAGCCAATCAGATCGAGAAAGACATTCTCAGTTTAAAATACACTACTAGCAATGAAACAGAGACTAGTTCATCATCCAAAAAGAAAATCGAAATCCTCCCTAGACCTTCCCAAAACAAAGCTCAACTTGAAAGCTCAGATTTAGAAAACTTACAGAAAGTCGTTCAAAAACTGTCCAACCAAGTTATAGATTTGAAAAGGATGGTTGAAGAAGCTTCTTCGAGCAAAGGGCGTTACAAACCCCCTTTTAGGAAGCCTTTCCCCACCAACCGACCTAATTCAAATATTGAAGGCCTAAATCTAGAAAGCCTGCAATTTTCTATTCAAACAATTCTCGAAGCACATGATAACTTGATGCCTCCCGAGATTCCTAAAGAAGTAGCAGAACAAGAGACAGTAGACGAAGATGAATCTTCTTCGAACATTTTTGGACATTTTTCGGATAGCATTTTTCAAGCTAATTTCGAAACAGTGCATCCTTACAATACTAGGAGCAAGACAATAAACAAGCCTTCTTCTAAAATCGCTACGACTTTTCCTTCAAAATAGTCTAAATCAATTGAGACTAAACAAAATTCAGTAAACCCAAGTTTAGATTATGATTTGGTTGAAGATCTAAAGAAGCTTAGGGATAATATTTATGTTTATGAATTATTAAAATTCCCTTTTTTTCTGCAAAAAATGCTACAAAATATTGCAAAGAACAACAAAAATGGCAATCCGAGTAGTAACAAAGTTGTTCAAAACAACCCCAAAGTTCCTCAGAAGGCCTTCGCCAAAACCACATCCGAGCCTCACGATAAAAGAGACCTTCCTGTAAATAATGTAACAAATGTAGATAGACCAATTTTAGAGGTTGAGAGTAAAAAACAACAAGCTTCCACTATTAATACTCGTAGAAATGTCCCTCCATTTTTATTAAATTTTGAAATTTTCAATAGGAACATACACAACTGCATGGTAGATTCAGGTGCGTCATCTAACGTAATTCCTTGGTCTGTTTGTCAAAATATTAATGCCGAAGTTCAATCATCCAACTTGAAAATTATCCAGCTTGATCGAACTAGTGTTAAAGTAATAGGCGAATTAAGAAATGTGCTTATAAGATTGTCATCTAATCCTAAAGTTCATCAAGTGATTGATATTATTTTTGTAGATATCCCCGAATTTTATGGTTTGTTTTTAAGCAGAGACTGGTCAGAACAATTACATGGCTACTTTGCGACGGATTGGTCTCACTTGTGGCTACCTGAGAATGGAAAGCCCAATAGAATCAAGGTAAATCGTGAACGTTATATGAAGTTCACGATCACTGATTTAAATGATCCCAATGAACCATTCACTCCTTCTGCCGATTCACCTGAAATACAGGGGATGGATAATTTTTTCGGTAATTTCATGGCCGAAACTTCCACTATCACTAACCCGGAACAACAGTCTGAAATTTTGACATATACACAGTCAACAGCTTTTGCCCAGTGGTCACATGCAACCGACAACAATAAAATATGGTCTCTTTACTTTGATGGGTCAAAATACAAGGAAGGAGTTGGTACAGGTTGCGTGCTCATCGATCCAGCAGGTAACAAGACCCTGATTGCTTGCAGGTTAGAATTCGAATGTACAAACAACACAGCATAATATGAGGCAATCTTGCAAGGCCTCAGAAAAGCATTAGATATGAACATTCAAAATTTGACTGTCTTTGGTGATTCAGAAATCGTGGTTAGATAGGTAAAAAATTATATCCATTGTTTATCCCCGCACCTTAAAAGCTACCAAACTGAGGTATGGAATTTAATGAACAAGTTCTCTGCATTTAACATAAATTCTATTCCTAGATTGAATAATTTGGAAGCTGATTTGTTAGCTAACGTCGCTTCAAAACTTTTTCCTGCAGAAGGCTTATCTATGAATGCATTCTTCGTCGAACTATTGTTCAGACCGTCTGTCCCAGACAACATCACGAATTGGAGAGTCTTTGATGATGATCAACAAATTATAAGTTTTCTGCATATGGAAGAAACTTTCCAGGGCGTGGTGATCGACGAAGGAACCCATGATGAAAATCTTCATGACTTTATGGTAATACCAGATCCAAGATCTCCAGAATCTTCATCAGACATGGTAAACTCTATCCCAAAATCTATAGTTAGATTAGAAAAATTTTATGATCTTCACGACAAGTTCAGAAAATCAATGAACTGTAAAACAAATAGTTCCTCTTTGACGCATGAAAAGGTAAATTTGGGAACTAAAGACAATCCACAGTGCATTAATTTAGGGGTGAGATGTTCTGAGCAAGAAAAAGTAGCGTTTATTAAGTTGTTTAAGGAATTCAAAGATGTTTTTTCTTGGACACACGATGACCTAAAAACCTTTGATCCTAACATCATACAACACGTTATTCCTGTGAAACCCCAAACCCAACCTTTTCAACAAAAGTTAAGGAAAATTCACCCAAAACTCGAACCAACTGCCAAGAAGGAATTAAACAAACTCTTGAATGCTAAGATAATCTTCCCAGTTAGGCACACACAATGGGTCTCTAACCTTGTCCCTGTCCGAAAGAAGAGTGGTGAAATCTGACTATGTGTCGATTTTCGAAATCTTAATCGAGCGTCTGATAAAGACAACTACCTTGTCCCTCCCATGGAATAGATCCTTCAAAAGGTATCTGGTTCTGAAAGATTATCCTTGTTGGATGGTTTTTTAGGGTATAACCAAGTCCTGATGTCCCCTCCAGACCAACTCAAAACCACCTTCCACACTCCATGGGGCACCTACACTTATAGAAAGATGCCCTTTAGACTCATAAATGTCGGTGCCACTTTCCAGAGAGCGATGGACATCACTTTTCGAGGCTTAATCAATCAATCTGTCATAGTTTACCTGGATGACGTCACTGTCTTCTTGAAAAATAAAGAAGATCATCTAGCTCATTTAAGATCCGTTCTACAACGATGTCATAAGTACGACATTTCTTTGAATCCTAAAAAATCTATCTTCGCAATAGAACAAGGTAAACTCCTAGGATTCATTGTATCAAGCGAAGGGATGATTATCGACCCTGAAAGAACTCAAGTCATTTCGAAACTGCCCCCTCCCTCGTCAAAAAAGTCCATGCAATCTTTCTTAGGTCAGATAAATTTTGTTAGGAGATTCGTCCCTAGCTTTTCAAAAATGGTGAGACCATTACAAAACCTAATAAAAAAGGATGTACAATACCATTGGGGACCTTTAGAAAGCCAGTCTTTTGATTCAATAAAAAAGGCCATAATAAACTCTCCTTCTCTAATGAGCCCCAAATTTTCGCAAGACTTCTCCCTCTACACGTCTGCTTCTGACCGTTCATACGTCGTCGTCCTAACTCAAAAGAATGTTGAAAACAACGAAGTCCCAATTGTCTTTATGAGATCAACCTTCAAGGGGGAGGAACTTAATTACCCAGTAGTAGATCAACAAGCCTATGTTATTTTCAAGCAGTAAAGCACTTCCGATCTTATCTATTGAAATCAAGGACGAAAATCATTGTCCCGTACTCGGCTGTCAGAAATCTGTTAGTACAGAAAGAACTAGGCAAAAAAAGGGCAAACTGGGTCACATCCTTGCAAGAGTATGACATAGAAATCACCCCAGCACAAATTGTAAGAGGCCAAGGGTTATGAAAATTGGGCGTTGATTCAACTGTAGGACAACAAGAGGAAAATGATATGTTAAATCCAGGAAAACACTATCAAAATCAAATCTGTTGTGCACAAAACCCTGTTAGCCCCTGGTATGATGATATAAAATTTTGTCTTATACACGGATCAGCTCCCCGTCACCTTGATCCCACAAAAAGGAGAGCACTAAGATTAAAATATGCTTCTTTTCAGTTGATTAATGGTATTCTGTTTCGTCAAAATTTTGATGGATTACTAATGCGTTGTCTTGAGAAAGATGAAGCAAAAAAAGTCTTATTGGAATTGCATGCAGGAGAAGATGGTGGGAATTTTGGTGGAGATACCACTGCCCATAAAGTATTAAGAGCATGTTATTATTGTCCTACCCTTTTTAAAGACACTCATTCTTTGTGTCACAAGTGTGTAATTTGTCAAAAAGCATCCGGATGGATACAGAAACCAGTTTTCCCTCCGCAACCAGTTTCAATAGACTCCCCTTTTTAGCAGTGGGGTCTAGATATTATAGGCCCAATCAATCTACCATCCTCACAGAAGCATAAGTATATCATAACAGCCACAAATTACTTCACCAAGTGGTCTGAGGCTGCCCCATTAAAAGTTGTAAATACCAACCAGGTAATATCTTTCTTGAATTCAAATATTATTACTCGTTTCGGTATCCCTGAATGCCTGGTATTTGATAATGCTTCTTATTTTTCATCTCTTGAGATGAGTGATTTCTCTCTAGAAAAAGGAATTAAATTAAAGTATTCTGCCAGCTATTACCCCCAAGGCAATGGTTTGGCAGAATCAACTAATAAAAATCTGATCAAGATTATCAAGAGAACGGTCTCCGAAAACCATAAAAATTGGCATAACGCACTGTTAAACACGATCTGGGCTGATAGAGTAACTTCTAAAACTGTTGTGGGTAACTCACCTTTCTTTCTCATTTACGACAGAGAAGCGATTCTTCCACCACATGTCCTCCTTCCATCTCTACAACTATCGCAGAAAGTACAGGAAGAGGATTGTCCCTCTTTGGAGAATCGAATTAATGCTTTGTTAAAATTAGAAGAAGTGAGGACTCAAGCAAAATGAAAATTGGATCAACATCAACTCATTGTTAAAAACTAGTTTGATTCCAATTCTACCTTTGACAGAAATTTTGAGGTAGGTGACCTTGTCCTAAAATGGGACAAACCTCATGAGGGAAAAGGAGAGCATGCAAAGTTTCAGAACTTGTGGCTGGGACCATTTTTAAATGCTGAGAAATTGGGTCCCAGTTCCTTCCGATTACAAAATTTAGAGGAACAGCCAGACACCTTTCCGGTGAATGGCCAAGCTCTAAAAAGGTACTTCACTTGATGACACTCCCATGTACACTGTGTAAATATTTTCTGTTTTGTTTGCTGTTGGTTTTTATTTGCTGGTTGTTTTGATTTTTCCTTTTTATGCTTATCAGTCTTTCTTTTTGAAACACACATGCCTGCATCATGGGCTAGTTTAGACAAAGAGAACATAAAAATTTCCCCTCTAAAATGACTGTTGAAGGTTGTTTAAGCATCAATTGTGATATTTTTCTGAGTTTGTAGCCATGTTAAAGATAACTTGTTGTTTGAAAAGCGTTTCTTGATTTCAATGTAAAACTGAAGGTACTCACGATCATCCATAAAAATTCTTCTTACGATGTCCCTGTTCCTTAAGTGAACAACTCAAAGATGTCTCCCTTCTCTTGAAAGTCGGTTTTATTAACAAACTATTTCTAGATCTTAGTGAAGGACAGCTAAGAAATTTCTTCAAGGTTTGTAATTTACTAAGATATGTCCAAAAACCAGGGTTTTCAGCGTCACCCCGCTCTATTAAAAATATTTAAAACTAAATAAATCCTCAGAGAGTTGTGGGAAGTGCTTGTAAACCCACTGGGATACTGAACAGGTCTGCAGGCAGCGGGTAAATGCATGCATGATGCCAATATAACTTTGCCAAGGTACTGAACAGGCCCACTGGCAGTGAAACAATGTCAGGTATATGGAAATTCTCAGATATGGATTCTTTTTTTACCTTAAATGTCCTTTGTTCTGATCCGGAACTTCTTGGAAGGATACAGATATCAGAGTGGGTTAAATGACATCCCTATCGAGGCTATGGATGTCTGCTGGCAGCAGCGGCCCTGTCAACAGTATTGACGATTTTAACTTTAATATAGTGACTCTCTTTTGTTACGATTGTCATCAGTTTTTCGTCTTTTAAAATAACAGTAATCTGAAACTGGAATGCATTTTAATTGTTTACGATGTTCAGACAGCTGTCCGGTTGTTTTTGATTTGAAGTTTTTTATTATTATCCTAATCTGAACTCGTTCATTTGGCAAAGATAATTGCTTCTCTCAGCGTGTCGCCATTGTTGGCAGCAATAATATAATTTCTATTGTTTATAAGCTGCCTACACAGGGTCTCTAAATTTTCATTACTCGTCATGAGCATTCTCACCAAACGACACTTGTCACTTGTCGCTTTTTACATATCTTCCTTTCGATTTTTGTTTTCATGAATGTAAGCATGAAAACTCACAGCTGGAATTGACACTTTGTTTCGATTTTTGGAAAACTGTTCATATGGTCTTTTATCGAATTGTCGCATTTTGCTATGAACATGATTGTTTGCCTAATTTATAAATCCTTGGTCCTAAACGTGCCTTGGTTACGTAAGTGAAAGACCTATAATCGATTAATATCATTGGGGTTTTTTATTCATAAAAGTTGTTAATTATTCAATGTTTATTTGATACATTTACCTTGTGATCAAGTCATGAATGTGTGTTTTATGGTTTTCAAGTGTTTACATCCTTACACGCACTCATATCCCAAGGTGTCTTGTGAAGTACAACATGATATTATTGCTCTGTATGGCCTCGGGCTTCACGATCGCATTCCCATGCATGGTGATTAACGCCTCTACCTACCATTTCGAACTATCACAACATTGTTTTGTTCGGGGCTATGGCTCTGTGTTTTTTCTATCAAAACCTACCTCTGATTTCTGTGTTGATTCCCTTCTGTTATTCATGGCTCCAGTGGCGAGGATTGAGCCCAATGGAATCCAAACCTTGTTATCGTATGACAATGCCAGAGACGACTTAGAAAGGAACAACTGGCGTTTGTTTATTGAAAATTTTAGGGGTTTCAATCTGAGAGTTTCTTAAGAGTTTGCATTGACCTTTGACGGTTGCAAAGCTAAGATAAGTGATGTGCAACTAGAGGTAACTGAATATTTTTTAAGCCAAGCTACCGGTTTACTATTTGTGGGGAAAAAGTGGTTCAAGAACGAAAAATTTGAAGAGGTCCCCTGGTCATTGTTGTTCACCTCAAGGAAAATTACCAGTTGTAACTGAGGTATGCCTGTCTCATCTTTAAAACCTAGATGGCATGATCTGTTAGCTATTGTGAAACAATTCATTACGTGTGAAGGAAGATTTGGGTTGGTTTTCTTGTATCACTTGCGATTTCTTATGAATTTCATTGACTTCCCATTGAACATGCCCTACTTCCTCCTTAGAAGTCTGTACAAGATGGGAAAGAGGTTTAGAAGGCAGAAGTCTGATTCTAGTTTGTTCCATCATGGTTTAATTAAGATTGTCATTGTGCACCAGTTGCATTTAAATAACGATTGTTGGGATGCTTTTGTGTTACAAAATGGCTTTGGTAATAGTGAGTTGGGTCAGGTTGACAAGCCTGTTATCACAGAAACCCTTGTGAAACCTACTACCTCTCCTCCACCACTTCTGCCCTGTGATCATGTCTCTAATTTGGAACCCTCGAACTACCCTGATGCTACTCAACCCGACACTCAACCGGATTTGTATCCTAAGAGTTGTACTGAGACTGTTAAAAAACCTACAGGGAAAAATCTTAGGGGCAACGTCGATGTTAATTATAAGAGTAAAAGGGTCACTCGTTGGGTTTCACGATGTGCTCGAAACAAACCCAAACCCTGTGCAGACACAAAAAATAAAATTGAGATAAGTGAAGAATCGGATTCAGAAATTGAAAGGTTCTTGGCCGAAGAGTATCCATTTTCATATGGACTTTTCCCTGACAAACCCTACGATTATGTTACCAACCTGCCACCGTGTCTAAAGGAAAATCCTGATTTTCCTGGCATCCAAATCCATGACAAACCTACATGTCAAGTGGACGATTCTCCAAATGTTAATGCTATCAGTGCCAATGCATAGTCCCTACAGCTACACTGTAATGAGTGTCGATCCTGGATTGACCGGTATTATACAGATGTGCCTTTACTACAGTCCCAACTTAAATCTTTGGAAGACCAGGTGGATTCGTTAACAAATGAGAATAGTAGACTCCAATCCATAGCTCAAGCCAAAGAAAAATGCCAAAAAACTACAGGATCTGTCATTTTTAAAAATCTGGAAGCAGCGACAGCAATAGTAAACTCCAAGATTGCTTGATTTGTTTGAATCCCTTAATTTGAGGTATGATCTTTTTCAAAGTTTAGTATGATTCTGTCTTTCTCAATTTAGGATACACGATTTGTTTGCATAGATTTCTTTTTAGTTTGTTTTGTTTGATTGAATAAAATATGATTGTGGTTATAATTATAACTAGCTACAGAATTGTGATATTCTGTAGCCAGTTAGAAAAATTCAAAATGCTTGTTTTGATAATTGAAAATACATCTAAAATCTTCTTATTTTATTTGTTTTCAGGAACTCGTGATTTTCAAAGAGATATGAAGCACTATTGGGATCTCCCAGCCATACCATCTTTATGTTTTTAGTAAATAGATTAGGCTATTAGTTTTTTGATATCAAGTAAAATCTGGGAGGTTGCATCCCCCACATTTTTGAACAGATTTGATGTTATCAACAGGAAACATTTTGTTCCTGGAACCTATATAAGCATGTTATTTTGTAAACATGAAACGATCTCTTCTTGGGGAAAAACTATGGATTTCTGATTTACAGACTTGAATAGAATATGATATTTGTCACAGCTTTAGCTTCTCCATATCGTGTTTTTATTCAAGTCATGATTATTTTGATTTGTAATTAAATTATGATTGCTTTCACTGTCGTGGTTTACTACAGATTGGTATGATATAAATTTATATATATTATCCATGTTTATGTTCCAGATTTAACACATAGTAATCATTTTGTTTAAACCTGGGATTAAGAGATTTATCTTCATCATTTGTTGAACATTCATGTACAAGTTTTCACAGTAGGATTTATCTTAATGTGGTTGCTTGTGAAATGACAAGATTGTTGTGATTATATCTCTTATATGTTCTATCATTCAAATTCAATCATTACTGCTTCACGTTTATGAGAAGCAATTGCAGGATCTGTTGCGGGTTTACCTCTTCAGACAGGGAGATTGGATGTTACACACCGAACAAATATGGGATGCGATAACAGGTCAGTTTGCTAGTTTAATTTCATTAGTTTAATGAATACAAAAACTTCCTGTAGCTAAAACATTTTCTATTATCTGTGATTTTTGTTTTCAATTAGACAGTTTGATATTTGATTTCCTTTATAAGAAAACAAACCATAAAAATTAGATAATAGTTTTACTATTGTTTAAAAAATCAATTTACATTTGATTTTCACGGATTTAGATTAAAATTTGTATTCTGTATATATTATATATATATTAGAGTTAGAAGCATTTGTATGTATTGTACATATAACAAGTAGAGTTATTTCATAAGTATTAGTTAGTTAAACTGCAAATATATATTAAATATATATATAGTTTTCAGCGATTGTTATACACTTTCTTAGTTTTTTTTTTTTTTTTTAGTTTTCATTAGGACTTAGATCGGCCAATGGAGCCGCTAAACCCATTGGAGTAGATTAATCCAAATGGCTTGGGTTAATTAGACAACCCTGGACCAGATTCACTCCTCCAGTTGACGAGCGGTCAATTCCGCCCGTCAACAGAACCTTGATCGGTTTACATTTCTGCATATTAAACCTCTGCAATATTGTCTCCACATATTTTCTTTGATTTAACCAGAGTTTCCTCTTTTTTCGATCTCTTTTAATTTCCATGCCCAAAATGAAATTTGAAACACCAAGATCCTTCATGTCAAATTTAGAGGACAACTGAGTTTTCACATCCTGGATAATCTCCTTGTTGTTTCCTATCAGCAACATGTCATCCACATACAAGACCAAATAAATCAAATGATCACCAATTAATTTAAAATACACTCAATGATCCTCTTTGCTTCTTGTGAAGCCAAGTCCCAACATATAAGTATCAAATTTTTGATACCACATCCTTGGTGATTGTTTTAAACCATACAAGGACTTTTTTATCTTGCATACCAGCTCCTTCTTTCCCTTCACAACGAATCCTTCTGGCTACTTCATATATATTTCTTCTTCCAGATCCCCATGTAGGAATGTTGTCTTCACATCCATCTGTTCTACTTCAAAATCAAATGCAACAACAACATATAACATAAATATTATAGAAGTTAACTTGGCAACAGGAGAAAAAATCTCACCAAAATCAATTCCCTCAACCTGGGAATAACCCTTTGCTACTAACCGAGCTTTGTGTTTCTCCATTATTCCTTCTGCATTCAACTTATTTTTAAATACCCATTTGTTGCCAATGGGATTTCTTCTAGTCGACATTCCACTAGATCCCAAGCCTCATTCTTATCCAAGGCTTCCATTTCTTCATCCATGGCCTTTTCCCAGAGCTTTCCATCCTCTGAATCCACTGCCTCCCTAACAGTTATAGGATCATCATTAGTAATAAACAAAGAAAAGTTTGAACAGAAATTAGATGAAGTATACCTTTCTGGTAGCCTTCTTTCTCGAACCAATCTCCTCAATACTGGAGTATGAGGATATTCTTCTTATTATTCTTGTTCTTATGTAGAGTCTGATTCATCATCCTTTAAATCAAACTCTATTTTCTCTGGTTCTTCCTTACTTGGTAGGAATTCCTGTTTAAAAACATCCTTCATTTCTCTAAACACCACATCTTGTCTATACACTACCTTCTTAGTTTATGGGTTCCAAAGATTATAACCTTTGGGACCATCTTTATACCCAATAAAGATACACTTTTTAGCCTTCTTGTCTAGCTTACTCATGTTTTCCTTTGGAACTTGAACATATGCCTCACAACCAAATACCTTGAGATGTGTGAGAGAAGGTTTCTTACCAGTCCATACTTCTTGTGGAGTTTTTTCATCCAGTGATGATGAGGATGATTTGTTGACTAGGTAGCATGCAGTACCCATTGCCTCTTCCCATAATTCTTTCCCTAACCCGACACCACTGAGCATGCACCTTTCTTTTTCCATCAATGTCATGGTCATCCTTTCTGTGACTCCATTCTACTAAGGTGTGTATGGAGTAGTCATCTGCCTTGCTATACCACACTTCTTACATAATTCTTCAAATTCATTCATGCAGAACTCTCTGCCATTATCTCTCCTCAACACCTTAATTATTTTCTCTATTTGATTCTCAACAAGAGCCTTAAAATCTTTAAACCTATAAAAGACTTCATATTTCTTCCCGAGGAAATATATCCAAGTATTCCTCAATAATTCATCTATAAATGAGACATAGTACACAGATTTTCCCAATGATGGGACCAACACAGATCAAAAAACATCATTATGAACTAGTTGTAATACTCCTTCTGCCCTCATTGCACCATAGGGGAATCTTACCCGATTTTGCTTCCCATATACACAATGTTCACATAAATCAAAATCCAGAGAGAAGTTAGACGTACCTTCAACCATACCTTTACCATGCAGTAATCAGAGACCCTTCTCTCCGATATGCCCCAATCTTTGATTCCACAACATAACCTTTTCTCCAGAGACTATAGGAGTTCTTTCTTCTTCAACTCCAATATCAGGAACAATGGAACTATTACACCCATCACTAATAGTTATTTCTTGTAGCTTATATAGAGTTCCAAACCGAACTCCCTTCAACAACACCATTTCTTCTTGAACCATCGTGCAAGTTTCCTTTTCAAATATGTTTCTTACCCCTGCATTATCCATTTTTCTTACATAAATCAATTTTTGGCCAATCCTAGGATGTGCAGAACACCATGTAGTGTTCTAATCCTTCCATCTATGAGCCTGAACTTGAATTTTCCTCGACCTATGATTCTGGTTATCGAGTCATCATCTAGGAAAACATTACCTCCATCATACCTTTCATATTCACAGAACCACTCCCTGTGGGGAGTCATATGAAAGGATGCACCTGAGTCAACCAACCATGCCTCATGATCTGCATGTGTGCTTGAAGAAGCCAAGTACACATCCCCTCCTTCCTTGGAGGTATTTTCTCTTATAGAAAGAGATTCTTCAGATCCATTCTTTTTCTCAACTTTGAATCTACACTACTTCTTGTAGTTCCCTTCTTTTCCACATCTCCAACATAAATTTACAAATTTTATGGGAGATTTAGATCTACCCTTAGACTTAGATCTCCCACTTGAGAACTTAGATCTATTTCTTTCCTGGGAGCATCCTCTTACAAATAATGTGTTTGTGCTCTGTCCTTCCATATTCTTCCATCTCATCAACTCCGACAACAAGGATGAGATCACTTCACCAAACTTCAAGGAAGTTGTATTACTACCTATGGCCACAAGCGTTTCTCATATTCTCCCTCTAGGGCATAAGGTTGGTTCATGTGTTTTCCTTTCGGTGTTTCCCCACTTCGATTATTTGTACACGGTCGAGTGTATAAACCTTGGGCAATGACCAAAACTAGGAAGTAGTTTGGGTATCGAGCCTCTCCTGCACCCACTCCGCCCTTTCAAACATTTATTTAGTACCTTTTTATTAAAGCCTACAGGCAGTCAGTTTTTGGATAAGAGGCAGTTCTGGTTGTGTCGATGGTGAATAGTTCGATGATGTCGTTGATGCCCCCAGTAGGTTGTTGGGTCAGAGCAAGGCTCGATCGATCTGCATTTCCTCTTGCTCGACTGAATTTGGAGTGGATCGAACTATCTATGCCTTGACTGGTTCTGATGGTGATCATTGGTTGCGGTGGATGCTCAAAACCCTTTCATTAGTAAACTGGAGTGTGGATGTTGATGGGCTGGATCGAAGGTGGAGTGCATTGAATCTCCTTCGATTTAATGTTGGTTCGTAGGGGGGCGACGGTATACCAACCAAAATCTCATTCGACTTGTTTATAGGGAAGGTGGGTTGTCGAGTATATATATGTTATCTCCCCACTTCTAGTCAAGGTTGATCTTCAATCAAGGTTTCAAGTTAATTAAGTGAAATTGACCACTAGGAGAGAATTCGACCTTAATTAGGCATTGATCGCACCCTTAAAATAGTATTAATCTACATGTTCATTTTTTAGTTAGAATCGGTTAAGGGTTCTCTCTCCAACCTAATGTGCCAGGTTGATCTCCTTCCCTCAAGAGAACAAATCGGGATAGTCAAGGTCACTTACTCACTAATGGTCATGCTCAAAGTCGAGGAAGATATAATTCTATCTATGATCGAGTGCATTAATTACCTAGAGGTCATGCTTCCCACCCGAATCCTATAGCCCCCTACGCACCTATTAATCCTACTTCTTCTATGGAGTATCGATAGATTCATCAGGTAACTCCTGACCCAACAAAATTAACCAATGGGACATCGTTATCAATAAGTGAGTGGTTGGAGAATAACCACCATCGATTCGAATATACATGAGGGCCTCAAGATGATGATGTAGATAGGGTCTAGCATAATCCCCCGAGGCAGAATATATATAAGATAGGGAGTTTGTTCGTGGGGAGATAAGAATAGGGGAAAGTAAAGAGAAGACCCAGAGATATTTTTTCATGCCAGTAAGGATGGGAGAACAACAAGGGGTAGAATACCCACATTCCCATGGTTCCGCCGCTAATCCATCTCGTTAGCCTCTATTNAATATACATGAGGGCCTCAAGATGATGATGTAGATAGGGTCTAGCATAATCCCCCGAGGCAGAATATATATAAGATAGGGAGTTTGTTCGTGGGGAGATAAGAATAGGGGAAAGTAAAGAGAAGACCCAGAGATCTTTTTTCATGCCAGTAAGGATGGGAGAACAACAAGGGGTAGAATACCCACATTCCCATGGTTCCGCCGCTAATCCATCTCGTTAGCCTCTATTCGAAAACTTTCTCCTTCTTGAATTTCTTTCGTATGGTAGGTTTGACGCTTGCTTCTAGATTTGACCAATCTATCCCACCCTTACGTATCCCCCCCGTCATACGGGCATTAAAATTCACCACCATCCAATCAATTAGCATTATGACACCAAAATATTCCACGAGTCTGGTAAAGAGCACAGTAAACTGATACACTTTTCTTCATCTGAAATTTTAATCTCAACAGATAATAACTGACTTAACATAGTATTGAAGGAGTTCAAATGCTCTGCCACCGAATCTCCATCTCTCATCCTCACGTTATAACGCTTCTTTTTTAGGAATAGTTTATTTACTAGGGACTTAGACTGATACAAGTTCCCCAACTTATCCCATAAATCCTTGGTTGTAGCTTCCTCTGACACATTCAGTAATACTGAATCTAAGAGACATAACCAGATTGTGCTCTTCTCCTTTTGATCCAACTTTTTCTAGTCGTCTGTTGAATTTATGATAGGTGCAGTACCTAGATCTACCGTGATCCACTAATCTCTATCCACCAACAGATATTCCATCTTGAGCTTCCACAACTCAAAACTTTGCCCATTAAACTTCTTGATCTCCATTTTCGAATTGATCGCCATTTCTTTTCACCTAAAAATCAATACCACAAATCTCCCACTGTAACAAGGCTTATCACAGTCTCGAGCCAAAACCTTGACCACAAAAGAATCCCCCTGAATCCAACAAAGATCTGATACCAAATGTAGATTTTAACCTTGTACAATATTTACTACAAAAAAAAATTCAGTAAAAGAACATAAAAGATACAATGGAAAATACAAACATTACACATATTTTTTTCCTCTGGAAACCCAAACCAGGAAAACCAACATATTCTATATTCATTCATATGATACATTGTTTACAATACAATATACATATCGGACCCAACTGTTAGTAACATTTCTCATCCTAGACACAAGAGTATCCAGGTTTGCAAGTTGCACAAGAAGCGCCCGAGCGCAACACGGGAAAAACTTGTCTTTCGGGTTTCCAGGCAAGTAAGCGAGTGAGATTATGATGTCGACGGTCCATGTCCTTTCATAAGAGCAGATCGACGGTCGGCGGGAAATCGCTAGTGGAAAAGTTGCGCCAAGATTAGGTGTGATGGATAACGCCTATATTGCATGCAGGAAAGATAACAGTCGTCCATCCAAAAGACGCATGGCGCGAGATCTAGTTGTGTCGGTGATTCGACATTCGAGAGTTCAAGGGGTGAGGGTTCTATTTTGTTCTACATCTCGAAACCCCAAACCCCGAAAGTGTCGAAAGCGCCCAAAGTTGGGCCCGTAGTATCGTGCAACAACCTCAGTCATTCATCCATAGGGGACACTTGGCGGCCAATTGAGCCATCTCGGCATTTCGCCCATCGCAATTTCAAGGCGCAAAGAGCAGCTCCGTCATATTCCGATGCACGAGGTGCCGAGAGTATCTAGGACCCGGGCCCACAATATCGTCGAGCAAGTCTAGGACTATCAGATCTGAGGAGGACGCATGGTGCCAAATTTATCCATCTCGGCGTTTCGTTCATCGCGAATATGATAAGCAAGGATCAACCCCTCCATATTTGTGAACGTTGAAAGCGCTTTCGAGAATAAACGCGAGGTCACAGCCCGCGATCACTTGAGAAAGGAAAAGAGTTATGCAAAGGTGCTAAAGCGTCGGGTTTTGCCATAGAAGGGAATACCACATCCTCCAAGGCCAGTTCGGCCCGACTTTGATCCTGGTCCTCGCTAAATAATTAAATGAAGGTGAACAGAGGTAGTTGGAACCTCAACTCACTTATTGAATGCAAGGTATGGGGGTTCCAGCAGACAGTCTGCCCGAGACAGTCCGGTACACTGATTTTCTCCAAAGGGTCATGGTTGGTCCTCATCTGACCAGAGAAAGTCTGCGCATGCCATGTTGGCCTTTAATATTGCAACTATCCCCCCTGCAGGAGCCATGCGCAGTTAAGGTGGCGTCTAACGAAAGTTATCCGTCCAAATTCGGCTGAAGGGACATGACGCCTTGGATAATTGAACATGCCTCTGATAGGCGAATTTTGCTAAGTATATAGACTGAGTCTTTGTATTTGGTGATCTATCAATGGTAGAGCGAAGCTCCCAATGGTAAAGTTCTAGAAAATGCCCTAGTTCCCTGGTTATTCATCTTTATGTAAGATTTCTTGTTTAACGAAAGACAGTTTTCTCATCCCATCTAGTTTCATCTCATACCGAGAGAGTTCGTGATCAACTGATTCACGTGAATTATGGAAATTATGTTGTGATAAAGGATTTATTGTGGCATTATTGTATACTCTGGTTTTTTGCGTTTGAATGTAAGAAGATCTTGTGTTTAGATGTCTTCTTCTACAGTCTGTTAGGAACTTGATGTTTAAGACAGACTTTTGCATCTCTCTGATACAAGTCTTCCCCCTACTCACCCTTACTACAACTCACTGTCTGAATTTATCTAAGACCTCACTTGCCCATGCGTGCATGGCCTAGCTTCGGAGCTAAAACCACATCGTTTTGATTTAACTTCCATTCGATCACCCCATTGAACAAATCGTGACATAAAACTGATGGGCGTTGGGCTCTGCTCTTGCAAGCAATCCAAGGGTGACTTCCAACGCTAACACCAGCGACATCTAAAACCCTAACCCAATGACCTGGATTAGTCAACAACCCTAATTCCTTAACTGGAAGTAGAAAACCATCGAAAAAAACCATGTGCCGAAAAACTGCCCAACAATGGACACTAAACTTGAGGCAACATGAAAAATGAGGCAAAAATACGACACGTCAACAACTTTAATTCCTTAACCAGGAATATAAAACCATCTATGAAAGCCATGTAGCAAAAAACACCCCCAAAAATGGATGCAAAGAATATAACACATACCCAACAATACGCCAATCAAGCCAGAATGAAATCACAAATGTTGTCACCGTAAGTGCTACATTTTTCACAATTGTTGACATTCGGTCTATAATGGTACCTCTCACTAATGTTGCATCAGACGCCAAATGTGATGTCAACAACCCACTGCTATTTGCACTGAAATCAAACCAACCTACATTGTTGCTTAAAATTGTTGAGAATGTGATCTCTCGGATGTGTCTAGTGAGGCATTCTCCCATTAAGGTAATAGTGCTGCAATAAATATATCATTAATGTAGTAATCATTGCTCCACTGAATATAAGAGCAATCCTCCGAACTTGATGTTTGATATGCAGATTGTCAGGAGAGTAGAAAGTGATTAATACTTGGGTAATTGCAAGAGAAAAGAATGGTATCTCTACACCAACCATTATTGCTCCCAAAGTCCCAAGCACAACATAAGGCCATTATGTCCTATTTAGTTTAAGCAGTCGCCAGAATGAAGGTCTCAATGTTGACAATGATTATTTAAATTTTAGGACCTCGGTGTTGAAGTCTTCTTGTTCATTAGAATAAGATATTATATTATGGACTCCAAAGGAACACGAGGATTCAACGAATTGTCCTAATATCCCAGAGCTAGCACATTCAAATCCTTTGTGTGTGGGTTCAGCCACAACTGCTTCTTGCAGTCTCACAAGAGTTGTATATGCACCTTCATTTCCTTTGTACATTAGTTCCTTGTGTGAACCACTTTCTACAACTTTTCCATTTTGCACCACTGCAATGGTGTCAACAGTTCGAACTGTAGATAGTATGTGAGCTACTACCACTGTTGTACAACCTCTTATGATGTTATCAAGAGTTTCTTGAATTGTCTACATTTTCCTAGCCCCTTCCCTGAGGGAGTCCAGCCTAGTCCTGCTCTGATACCATGTTGATTTTTCATAAGAGATGATATTATTTATTCGAATTGATATTATTACAATGATGAGTGTTTCATATATATATAACATATGGTGACCATCCATGAAAGGATGCATCCCTTGGATAATAAATAACTACTTATTTATTATTTATATTTATACTAAACAACTTTTCACATTATGAATATCGACCATAGTTACAATTTCAACACATAAAATATTTCTCTCTCAATATTAACAAGTCTGTGGTAAGAATGATAAAGTTGATGACAACTAATATCTAAGCATACTGTGATGATAAGTATGGTTATGAAAGATAAATATCAACTTAAATTCATTTTCATTCTACTAAGATGTTGCCTAAAGTAATCAGAAAAAATAGGTTAGGTCAAGAAATCAAAACTCTAGTTGTTCTCTGTCTTACTCAAAGCAATGATTGATGGGGTTCATTTACTGATAACATGATCATATTTGTTGAAATAGGGATAAGTTTGAGGGGACTTATAGTGATGGAGTATAAGAGTAAAGATACATATGAACACCCTCTCATGTCTTCTGGTTTTGCTTCGCTGCCAACGAGCATCCATAGCCCTAGCGGAGACACCCTAACACCATAGGCCTTGCTCCACTGCCAATGAGAATCCATATCCCCGACAGAGATACATTCATTTCCTAATCTAAATTTCCTTTCACCATCTCACTTATTCTATTTTATTTTTATTTAAAATACTATCTATTCATGCAGAGATGGGGGTAATCGTCTCATTTTAAAACACAAGGGATGATACCTGTTAGTGAAGATGAGTTGGTTTGTTGATGTAATAAAGTATACTCATTTAAATAAGTCCATCCCCACAGTATTAACACCATCTCTCCACATAGACCAATTATTCTTTAATGTTATGAGTGGATGTAGAACTTTGAATAGTTAAGATGAGCAATTTTGAAATTTGACAACCCGACCAGCTCCTAGGACATGATTACAAAAAGAACAAGATTTTCAACCTAATAACTAGGAAAAGTAATCTTTTAAAGATGTTAACCAATCTCATCATGACAACATACTAGGGATAAAGTCACCATTCAAGGATATCATTGAAAACAAGACTCTATGATGATGAGAGATAAAAGTTTAATAATTCTTGATTATATTTTATTTCATTTAAAGTCCTAACTAATCATGTTTTGAAAAAGAAAAACAAAGGTATAAGAATATGTACAATATCTAAACTAGTATATTAATTCTTTATAATAAGCTTATTTATGTACATGTTTTTCTACTCTAACCAATCAAAAGTAGTTGGGTTAGGTATAATCAACTTTCCAATGTAACCATGAAATAATTTTATTTACCAAAGGAAAAGTATCGAGGTATTGAATAAAAGATAAAGCAATCAAATCAAATTGATGAGACCCAACCTGAATACTTAATGCATACTTATAGTCCATTTGTAATGCATTTAAAATTATGTAAGCAGTTGGTGTTTCTAATAGAATCGACTCAAACTAGGCTCCAATTGGAACTTGAAATCTATTTGTGTGAAGCTCTTGGTTCTCCAAGGTAGATATATGTATATTATCATTCTTCACATGAAGTGGAAAACCAATTCTAGTCATGCATCTCCCTTCTCCATCTGTAACTCTATTGACATCTTTTTCTCCTTCAAAACATGGTAGGATGTCTTCTATACTTGCTATGTATTCAAATCTTTTCAATATTTGCCTCAGTAGTATGAATTTTTCCGTCTGTAAGCTTTGATAAAAGTTTTCAAGATAATCCCTTATGTAATAATTGTCTTGTAAACATTGAGGTATACTTTCCTTATCATATGATATATTATAATAATGAGAAAAGATGAGTGTGATGTCAATACCACTAAGCTTCTCATCACATGTCAGAGGATTTGAATCTTCATTGATTTTTACATAAGCTAGAGGATCATGAATAAAAGGAAAGGATAGATCAACATCATAAAATACATTATCATGAGTCAAACCCTTTGAATCTTCATCAATAAACTTACACACATTTTCTTGTTCAAAAACTTTAATTGTTTGTTGATTATCAATTTGTTTTTTAGACGACCTTTGATCATAAACATAGGTGGGTTTACTACTGGAAACTTTTGTTAATGATAAAGGAGGAATATATCCCTAATGCTTAAGGAAATAAACATCATAATATTCATAATTATGATACCTAGGTTGATTGCCAAAATTTTCTAAAGATGTTAGTTGAAAAATTAATTAATTAATTTTTTATTTTTATTTTTATTTTTTTGTATCAAGTAAACAAGTTTGTATTTGATCTTCATCATGATCATTAATCTTATGAACACAAATTTCTGAACAATAGTTGTGATTTAAAGCATTCAAATCTTCTTTGATTGAAAATGTATTGGATGATGTTTGAAAATCATTATCACTATATTTATCAAAATCAACATAAATAGGTGAGCTACTATAGAATTCTAAAAAATGATAATGAAGAATTATGTCCTACTTCGTTCACAGATTGGTTTTCAAAAAGATTTGGGACAAGAGTTTAATCAATGTAAGTAAATTACGATGTTATATCCTTACATGATTCAACATCTGAATCTTCATATTCATCATATATAGGTTTAACATTTGAAAAATCAATACTTACAGGTTCAAAAATATGCTTAATTTCAAAATCATGATTGCAATATTCTTGTTTATGTTCATCTTCAATTATTTCATGAGAAAATAGATGATCTTTATGTTCTTTACATAAGTATTCATAAATAATGTTATTATGAGTACTAGATTGATGCATATGTTGAAAAATATTTTCAACAATATAATCATTATCAACCTTATAAGCAAAATCATTAAAAGATTGATTATGTAAATCTTTAAAGTCATTATAAATAAATCTATTAATATAAGACTTATTGTCACTCAATTGTTCTACTAATAAGTATTCTTCTTTACTAACTATCTCAATGCAAGTGTGATTACCATTTGTTTCTTGAACAAGCTCTTTAATAGGACATGTTTCAAAAATGATTTCATTAATTCAACACTTATTATCAAAGCTCAGTTCTGAGTTTTGATCTTGACATTCATTGCAAATTGAAAAGTTATTTTGTTTTAATGTTAATTTATCATGATAGACACCCTTATTTTAAACCTTTATAATCATCAACTTCTATCCTTTGCTCATATATCTCCCTATCAACATAAGAGGAAGAAATAGATGGTCCCTTATTATCAAATGCATTAGAACCTATTGAATTTTGAAAATTTTCAGAAATAAGATTTATTACAACAAAATGTGTTTTAATGTTCCTATTATCATGTAGATTTCTTGAAATTTCTGAAGGTATTGGCATTTTTTCATCATAGGAAACTAAAATTGTGAAAGATTCTTCTTGTTCTTGTAAATCAAGGCTTTGTTTAAAATCACAGAAGAACTGTTCTACAAAGCTCTGTTTATCTTCTATACCATAGATTTTGTAATAATCATAATAGTGAGCAAAAGAAGTAAATAAATCGATATCTTCTTCTTGAAGAATATCAACACATTCTATATCTAAAAAGGATTCAAGAATCATTTGAAATTCTTGATCAATCTCAAGGAAAGATGAAACAATATCTTGATCATAGTTTTCAGTTTGATCTTTAGGAAAATAAACCATATCTTATTGAAAATCTAGTTGGGTAAGTTCACAACTACTTTCTTTCTCAAACTCTTCATCGGTAAATTCATTTTCTTCTTCAATGTTATAAGAGTTATGTACTAATTTAGATTCTTCACTACAACAATGTTCAAAAAGAAGTTCAGATCGATAGATTAACCTACAATGATTGTGAAAGCATGAATGAAAATCCTTCAAAGAAGAAATACTCTTAAGAAGAAGACATATAAACCATTTACGAGCATCTCTTTCCAAAGAAAACATAAAAATATTCATTAATACAAGTACAGTATGCATCTTCAAGAAGCTAGTGACACCTGTGACTAGGGATGAGGTCTTCATAGCTTGAGCAACAACTTCAAGATCTTATAAACTCACGTAGGAGTATAATGGGAGTGTAAGACTCACTACTCTGAGGTCTTTGACAATTCGTCGGGAAAAGACTACAGGATCTTGATGATCAGGCAGAGAACTTCATCGATTTCGAAGTTGGACTTGACTTGAATATTGGGATGGATGACATATGAAAGTCAAGAGACAAACTGTAGAAATGTCGACTCAGGTTGGGTAAAAATTCCCTTGGACAGAAGCATGAAAGATGATCAGACTCAGGCAGCGTAACATTGACATAAGTTTGTAATGCAGGAGGCACCACAAACTCTCCATATGTTTGGAAGAGTAACCAAATGGAGGAGGAAATAGCTCTATGTAGAGAGAACATATTCCTAAGGTCATACTAGATCCCAATGCTTGATGAAAAAATGGAAGGATGTGCTTTGTCCAAGGGCGACTATCTTTGCTGCCGAAAAAAAGAATGTATATTTCTCGTCGCCTCTTTTCGGAAAAATTGTTTTTTTTGTCTTTTTCAATTTTTAAAGAGATTGAAAAAGAATAAAAGAATGCTTTGTTACAAAGGAGGAATGAGTGTCGTGACACGCAAACTGGTTCGAAGCGCATGGAACATACTAATGCTCAAGGCAAGGAGACATGTGCAATGTTAGTCCCTAAAGTTGCACTTGACTTCTAAAGGGAAAGCTAGGGAATCATCAAATTATTGCAATGGATTTTATGGATAAATATTGTGTATTGGGTTTTGAAATTGGTTTGAAGGTTAAGAAGTGGGTAAAATAACAATATCAATCTCAGATAACAAGAATAAATTCCTATCACACTTGCTTAGTAAATGGTAGTCAACCTGATGAATTAGATAGCATATTATAACATGAAAGACATAAATATGCAAGTTTCCAATCTATCCACTCACATATGAAATCCTTGATCCTAAAAATCATTCAAGAACAAGAACATGTACTTAAACACAAATCAGGTTATGAACAAGAAATAAACAAAATCTTCACTCGCTTAAATCAGGAACAAGATATATCAAATGCTTCGCAAAAGATAAATATGCATTCAAGTAAGAAAATGAAGAATAAAGACAAGAAGAGGAGTCTAACCATCATATAACCTCTTCCATTTAGTAAAAAATGTAATAATTATTAGCCTTTACAATCAGAAATAGAGTTTTCTTCAAAAATATCACCACTTCCCCCTCCCTAATTTCTCCTTATGCAGAGTTTACATAGAAAAAATACATAATTATCAAGATCCAAAAGAAACTGATCTGAAGACCTTCTCATCCATGTTTATTTTATGGTTTCAAATAATCAAGGAGGAAATAATATCTGATCTCCAAGTCGAATTGATGAGGTGGCTCTTCAACTGTCGTTTATGAGTTATTTTAGGAAAATAAATCTGGCAAATTCCTGAAAAATAAGGTCCAAAAATCGTTTTGTATCTCCCAAACTGTGATATCTATGTAAAAACCGAGAGAGGTTTTTGTGAAGGGGCACATTCCCAACAAAAAAAAATGGTTTCCAAAAATTCATCTCCAACTACTTTGAAACCTCGCCAAAAATTGGTCACTAAAATTGGAAATCATTTATTGTGAAATCTCTGAAAAATAGACCTAAAAGATATATTCGAAAATATTAAACTATGATAGTTGTGTAAAAACCAAGAGAGTTTTTTGTGAAGGGGATCGTTCCCAACAAAAACCTCTTTTGGTTTCAAAGAATTCATCTCCATCGTTTCATAAACGGTTCTTGAAGATAAGGACTAAAACATGAAAAACAAAGTATTTCTTGTATTTGATTTCTTTATTTTTTCTTGATTCTCTGATATGGATTCCTTTGTTGTCTTCAGGATCATCATTTGGAACAAGCAACTTCATCGTGGGTGTGAATTTCCAACTCTTCCTCTGTTTTTTGCTTCTTTTTTTGTGCTTTGGTGGCCTTGAGTACAGGAAAATTTTTAGTTAGATCCTTTGTCTCCTGCTGCAATTGTAATTTTATTTTACTAGATCGAATGACTCTAGCCATGGGAGAATTCTCCTTTTATTTAACAACATAGGTTTTAAGAATCTTCCTTTTCCTTTGTTGGTTTATGTTCTAGTGTGACTTTAGGCTTGGATCCCTGTTCTTCAAGATTGAGTGATTTTTCCACTTTTCTTATGGGCCATGATATTGATTTTAATCCTTGTAGATATGTGAATGCTTAGGGTTATAATATAATTATTTGGAACCTCGGAAAATATGAAAGTTGTGGAAGATTTATATTTCCTGCAAAACATGTATAAACTAATACAAAGATATAATGAATGACTTGTGTATCATATGTTATGAATCATAACAAGAAATATGTGAATTGATATCAGACTTATTGAGTACAAATCCAATCCCTTTGAATAAGGATAAAAACTGAAAATACAACACGATCATAATCATAAATGATATTTGATTTTAGGCAATGATCTCGTACATTTGCTAACACGATCTGGGGAGCTAGTGCATTTGAAACAATGATTACTTATGGCGCTACAAGAATAACATTATTCTTCTAGCACATTTTTCCCTTTCCATAATTTCAAATTTTAAAAGAGAAAAAGGACTTGTACCTTGATGGAAAGATTCTAAATGTCTTATTCTAACTTTAATCACACTAATGCATGCAATAAAACATTCAGAAATGATAATTCAAGTACACTTTATAAAAAATGTAGAGGGAGAAAATCAAATCTTAAAATGATGTAAGAATGGTAGAGTAGGGAAAAGAGTAGTTGAACAATCAAAAACAAAATTAAGGACTAACACTGGCTCCTTCTAGGGATAATGTTTCATGGTGAAACTTTAAGAACATGTTAACCAGTGATTTTATCTTTCTTATCGTCATAAAACTTTCACTACAATCTTTTTCCCTTCTCTGACATCCATTTATTCTGTAATCCAAAAAATAAACTGGAGAGTAGTGCTTCCATTGGGCTATGGATTCATTTCTCCCTATTGATTTATCTCACACCAATGCTTAATAAGCTTATTTACAAACATCTCCTACTCCTAACCAGTAGAAACCAAACCAATTAGGTGAAGACAAATTTCCAAAAGAACCATTCAAGAAGCAAATTGATTGGCTGAATATTTTGCACATGCTTAAGCAAAAAGCAATCTTGAAAAGAAATTCGTGGCTCATGAGACAATTGAACCTTATAATCCCAGTGAAAAAATGATAGAATATTTAAACTTGAAAAACGCTCCAGATATGCAGCCATGGGATCATAAAGATCATGAAACATTACTTTTGAATCAACAGTAAACACATAATCTTCCAGCTTCAGATGAGCATACAACTTTTGTAAATAATATGATCCAATAGTCAAGCTACACTCTACTTGTTCTACTGAAATTAGTGCATGAATATCATTTGTTTTATGAAAATGAACAACATCTTGGATAAGTTGATTTCTTCATCTATCTCTCCAACATCAGATTCATACTCATAAAAAACGGGCTTATTGTTGCATAGATCAATGAATGCTGAAGTGAAATTATGCTCTTTTACGTTTTATGTTGTTGTTATATAAATAAGCTCAACATTGCCTCTTTCACTACCTTCCAAAATCTTAGATTCAAAGTTGTCAAAGATAGGTTGACTGTTTCTCAAGTCAATGGAGGGTAATATGCAATTTTTCTCTTCTCCATTTTCGTATTTATCATATATAGGTTGACTGTAAAAAAATGTTGAATTTTGAAATTCACAAAATTTTGTTTCATGATGCTCTTCAAAGAAAGAACACAAATGAACAACCTGATCTTTTGGAACAAAAATTTCATTATGACAACAACTTCTAGAACCATCCATTAAACTTGTTTTCATGACACTATCATCAACAACATCTTGAAAAACTTCTCCTTGAAAAGAAGAATGAGAGAAAGTTTCAGGAATGATCAAATCTTCTTCATCATCATAGGATGGAGAATTTTGATTTATTTCAACTGACAATGATAAAAAAAATTGTTCACCATCAATATAATCTTCAATAATTTCTTCACTAAAATATTGGCCTTCACAAATATTTCCAGCAGAAAATTCTTTATGAAGAGACCCATTCAAATGGCCATCAAAACTGTTAATAGCATTATGAGAACATTCTAAAATATCTTCATTGATCTCATTACTAAAGTCCTGGAAATTTTTGCTAAGAGATTTAAATTGCTCACAAAAATCATTCAAGAGGAACTTGGCAGGATAAATCCTCTTACAATATGAATGAAAAGAAGCATGGAAATCCTTTAATGATGAAATACGAGAAACAGGAAGAGATCGATACCATTGTCTCACCTCTCCTTCCAAGGAGTACATAAACATTTTCAACAATGCATCTTCATGATAAATATCAAGCCGGTCCATGTATTGATGAAAATCAATCAAGTGTTGTGCGATATGATCATGATCATCTCCTCTGAACCTCAGAAGGTAGTCTCCCCATTCATACATAGTAGGCACAACATTTGAAAAACCAAGAATACCGGAGAAATCAAATGGAGAAAACCTACGAGCCAAAATGGTTTCCATGGCCTTCGACATCCTGGATCAATGGAGTCACCAACAGATTCTTCCTTCATGGAGTCGCCAGGTGAATGATGCATTCATAAGTTGTGTCCAACCCCTGTTCACCATCGGGAGCTAAAGTTGATCATTATTTTTCTTCCCAGGGAATATGTCTTCATTCCTTCGTCCTCGACAACGGCGCCAAAAGATGTTAGTTCCTAAAGTTGCACTTGACTGCTAAAGGGAAATATAGGGAATCATCAAATTATTGCAATGGATTTTATGGATAAAGATTTTGTATTGGGTTTTGAAATTGGTTTGAAGGTTAAGCAGTGGGTAAAATAACAATATCAATCTCAGATACTAAGAACAAATTCCTATCACACTTACTTAGTAAATGGTAGTCAACCTGATGAATTAGATAACAAATTATAACATGAAAGACAAAAATAGGTAAGTTTCCAATTTATCCACTCACATATGAAATCCTTGATCTTAAATATCATTCAAAAACAATAACATGTACTTAAACACAAATCAGGTTATGAACAAGCAATCAACAAAATCTTCACTGGCTTAAATCATGAACAAAATATATCAAATGCTTCGCAAAAGATAAATATGCATTCAAGTAAGAAAATGAATAATAAAGACAAGAAGAGGAGTCTAACCATCATATATCCTCTTCCATTTAGTACAAAATGTAATAATTCTTAGTCTTTACAATCAGAAATAGAGTTTTCTTCAAAAATATCACCACTTCCCCCTCCCTAATTTCTCCTTCTGCAGAGTTTATATAGAAAAAGTACATAATTATCAAGATCCAAAAGAAATGGATCTGAAAACCTCCTCATCCATCTTTAGTTTATGGTTTCAAATAATTAATGAGAAGATAAGATCTGATTTCCAAGTCGAATTGATGAGGTGGCTCATCAACTGTTGTTTATGAGTTATTTTAGGAAAATAAATATGGCAAATTCCTGAAAAATAGGGTCCAAAAATATATTTGTATATCCCAAAATGTGATAGTTGTGTAAAAAAAGAGAGAGGTTTTTGTGAAGGGGCCCGTTCCCCAAAAAAACCTCTTTTGGTTTCCAAAAATCTATCTCCAGATGCTTTGAAACCTCACCAGAAATTGGTCACTAAAACAGGAAATCATTTAGTGTGAAATCTATGAAAAATAGGCCTCAAAGATATATTTGAAACTCTTAAAATATGATAGTTGTGTAAAAACCGAGAGAGGTTTTTGTGAATGGGCCCTTTACCAAAATAAACCTCTTTTTGTTTCAAATAATGCATCTCCATCATTTCAGAAACGACTCTTGAAGATAAGGACTAAAAAATGAAAAACAAAGCATTTCATGTATTTGATTTATGCCTTTCTTCTTTTTTCTTGATTCTATGATATGGATTCCTTTTTTGTCTTTAGAATCATGATTTGGAACAAGAAAATTCATCCTGGGTGTGAATTTCCAACTCTTCCTCTGTTTTTTTCTTATTTTTTTTGTGCTTTAGTGGCCTTGACTACAGGGCAAATTTTAGTTAGATCCTCTGTCTCCTGCTGCAATTGTAATTTTCTTTTACTAGATCAAATGAATCTAGCCAAAAGAGAATTATCCTTTTGTTACACATTATTTTGGTCACCCTAGTGATCAAATGACGATATGTGCATGAATCGCTTCCATGTTCCCTAAAAACACTAAAAGAGACTTTCTTCATGAGAAAAGCGGATTAGCTTTTTTTCCTTAAAAACTATGTCAAAGGAGATCATCGCACCTTGATCTATGCTTGGGGTGCAATGATGCTTGATCGTCACATGATGCACCAAATATGGACTACGGTGTCATCGCAGGCTGCTTATACATAGGGTGTGGTGATGCTTAAACAAGGAAAAAGTGAAATTCATGAATGTTCTAGAAGGGAATCTTCTAGAAGGTGAGGCGGCCTCTGATCGGTTTGGATCTTACTTGCTTCTCTGATTTAGTGGGATCATCCTAATCTCGTCATCCATCCCTCTTTCACCCTATATAAAGAGGTATCTCTTATGTAAAAGGCTAAGGCTTGCTTATGCATGAAGAATTATGCTATAGATTATATTGGAGATAGCTTTGCTTTAGCTCTCTAAGTCAGATTGTGGATCTTCCTCATAAAAGGCATTGGATCAAAGGTGTGTGTGTTGGAGAAAAGAGCCATTGGAAGGGACCTTTCAATATCAAGGCATGGGTTGTATTCTCCACTTCCATTTAATATAATGAAACAATACATTTCTTCCCTATAAAGGTGTCTTTACTTTTATTGTATAACTCCTTGATCTTGTACATAGAATTCATTGGAATATATATCTTCGTTCTCTCTCTTTGTTGGTTTGTGATTTTTAAACAGGTTCACCACCCTGAAAATCCAAATATGAAGTGACAAGGACAACACTAGCGAGGATCAAGCGTCCTGTAAAAGGTATGTCATTTGTCCCTCTTTGAACTAGTTTATATGATAATGAAGTCTAAGGTGAAGTTTGTATTCTGCCTTGTTTTGTTCTAGCTTCTTGTTGAAGTTAGGGAGATTAGTTTGTGTTCGCACTTAACAATTTGTCCGATAACAAAATTGGCGACCATACTGGGGATCAAATTATTTTTGTTTTTTTTTTCCTTATTTGCTTTTAGCCTACCTTATTTTGATCAATTTCATTCTCTAAGTCTGTGGGTGATCCATCTTAACTTCCTGATTCTAAAAGTTCATTAAGAAAATTTGTCATTCTTCCAAATTTTCCTTATATTCATACATCGTCGCATTGTGTCTTATTTCTGGCCTGCGATGATTCTTCATCATCGCACTCTGCTTGTGTAGACCAGGGAGATGACATCAAATTGTGCCTTACTTTCAGCCTGCGACGATTGTTCATTGTCTCACTGTACCCTTCTACAGCCTGGATGATTCCTGTAGGAATTGTTGGAGTGACAGTCAATTTTCTTTTCTTTGCCCAGATTTTTCTTCACTACTTGGGATGGAATTTTAGCTTTGGTGAATTATTGCTTTGCATATTTTAAGCTTGTATTTGATTGATTTTCAATAATTGAGAGTCTTCTTCATAAGCTTTGTAAGTTTCAACTTTTACTTCTTATTGCAAGGATCTAATCTCAAACCTTTGATCCTGAGTGCTTTCTTGATAAGTTGTTCTTGATTTCTTTTGAGTTTTGGATAGATTTTAAGTTTTGGATTGTTGTTGATTGAGAAACAATTTTTATTTGCATTCAACAAATATTTTTCTTATCATTTTCATTTTTGCTTTCATTATAAGTTTGATTTGGAAATAGTGTTGAGAATGGATTAATCTTCTTAGACCATTCTTTCTTTTTGGATTATGTCTTTGTTCTGATGTGAAAAGGAAAGGACCGAAGTTTATTCTTCTTTTTAGTGGTATTTCTAAGAATTTTTTTGCATTCAAATATTTGTCGAAAAGAGAAAATTAGAAGATTTAGTAGTCTTGATTGTTTGGAATCCATATCATTCAAAGATTGAGAAATTGTGCTTTGTAACTTTTGTATTATGGAAAGAGAAACCTTCTCCCTATTGTAATTAGAGTTCATTGAATGAAATGATTGAATATCATATTTTTTTTTGCATTTTAATGGGTCAAGGTCAAATACATCATTAATTTCATTTATGTTTCCCTTTTGAGTAAACAAAATCCTTTAAAATACAATGTAATTTTAAAATCTATTAGCAACTTTTATTTTCTAGATCTTTTACACACCAACATTAGCTAGGATAACGCTTTGGAATAGGTTGTAAGGCACACTCTCCAAAGCATCAAAACACACAATAGTATCTTGTGATAGGGAGATTTCAAATCCACTTGCTACATTTTGTCCTGGAAAGCCCTTCTAACATAAGGGTCAATCAGGAGGTCGCATTAGCATCGATAGAATTACTCACCCTGCTTTGTTGGTCTTAGTGTAGAGATTGCACATATTATTGGGGGTCACTTGAGAAGAAAATCACGTGGGGACCTTCTCGAGTTGATTTCGAGCTTAGATACCCTGCCCTTACATGTGGATTGGACTGTCAACTGCTTCCGTAGGCATCATTGTCGTAATTGGTAACCTTAGTTTCCCATCTCTTTAGAGTCTTTTACAGGAGGTGACTGTGGAGGGGCAAGTCTTCATGGTACATGGAATCAATGTTGGTGAAACTTACTTGGGCTCCTTGGAGGCTATACCCACGATTATGTGTGGGAGCTTGCACCAGGGTGTAAGTTTGTTAAGCAGGTCATCAACATAACTTTTCCACCCACTTTATCCTAGCCCCTTCTTGTCTTGATTTCGCGACGTTGACTTTCATCACCAACTAGTGACTTCGAAATAAGAAGGTTTGTTTGTGTGTTTGATATCTAGATTTTATTAGTGAGTGTTGTTTGTTTCTCTAGTTGGCCATAGATTTCTTTCATTCTTTATTTGGTGTGGCCAACATCAGTCCTTGTAGTTTACGTAGGATGCAAGGGTTACCTCCAGCCAGAAGAATACTCTCCTTTGGTCCCTAACTCACCAGAGGGCTCTCCTGAAGGAGCAATCAATAATGACGTAGCCTCTAAGATTAGAAGTTCTACTCCATTAGAGGAATCAATTCTTCCTGTAAATCCATTATTGAGTGTTGTACAAGATCCACTTTTTCTCCATATAAATTCATCGGGAGACGTTGTTGCTAAAGATTATACTAGAATACCTACTAGACCTCACACATAGTCTGGTGTAGATGATCCACCCTTCCAAAGTGAATCGTTTAGAAATCTGGTTCATACTATTGGAATTTTTAATCCTAGCTCTATCTATGTCCGTTCTCTTTGGAGGACCTCTTTGAGACACGATATTTTTGATAAACTAGGAATGAGTCACATACGCCTGAGGACCTATAATCAACCTATGGAATCACATACGCTTGTGACTTCCACTGCTTATACAGTACCTTTAGATCATTTTACTTGCACGACTAGTAATGTTGTCACAGTCTCAGACCAATTGTTGGTTGGTTCTCATACAATTCTTCCTCTCCATCTCGTTAACTCTACCATGGTCCCACAAGTTACGCCTATTTCTGTCGGAAGTCCGGTAATCACTCAAGCTCCTATTGTAACACCACTTCCTCTTATATCAAATACGTCACTTCAACCTGGATATAACGCTATGAATACTTCTATTGCTAATCTTGCATGGAGTCCATCCGAAGGGCCTAATATTTTTGTTCCTTCTGGGTATAATGTTGCTAGTAGTTTTGTTCCTACACCTACTCAGGTTCTCTCTGGGGGGCCTAGCGTTCCTCCCCCATTTTCACATGGAGGATCTAATCGTCCTGGCCCAAGCAGCTCCAATCAAGTTGGAGGCACAAGTCATTATGTCGCTTCTAGTTTTCAAATTCCTGTTGGAGGCCAACCTCAAGTTGGGGGGAAACCCCAAGTTGGGGGTCATAACCCAGTATATAGAAAATATATCCATGGATTACAATCTCAACTTTGGAATTTTCCTTTCCAAGGCAATCAACAACTGCTCGGGGGGGAAACTCCTTAAGTTAATTCTTTTGTACCCCCTAATCCCAGACAACCATATCCAGGCTCTATGAATCCTACCTGAGGTCAAGATTTTCAGTTTAATGCTTCTTTCCATGGAAGCATACCGAATAAACCAAATCATGTTGGATATTTGACTCAAAACCCTCCACCACCAAATTTGACAGGACCCTCTAACTATCCACATACTGCTTATGGTCCTATTGCTATACCTACAGGACTACCTCCTCAAAATTACCAGTTTCCTCAAGTGAACAAACAACTGTCGTTTCTTGATACTTTAGATTTACCGGATTTATCTAGGATTTTGAATGATCTTATCTTGCAATCTCCTTAATAGTCGGTCATACCTGCCAAGTTACCATCAGACATTTCTAAGTTTGAGGGTCGATTAGGGGAAGACCCAAATAATCATGTCATGACTTTCCATCTTTGGTGTTCATGCAAATATTTGATGGAAGACTCCATTATATTACGCCTTTTCCAACAAACTCTTACGGGTTCAGCAGCCAAATGGTATATCGAATTGCCACGAGGATTCTTCAATGATTTCAACACCTTAGATATGGATTTCTTAACACATTTCCAGTTACCAATATGATATGAGACATGAACCAAAATTTTGAGTTCATTTAAACAATCCTCTTCTACTCACATTTTCGATCATATTCATGAGTGGAGGAGGAGGAGACGCTTAATCAAAGTTCCCCTTCCTGATCAATTATTGGCTGAGTGGTTTACCAAATCACTCATTGGTCCTATAGCTCGAGACGTCTCCATGGGTGGTGTCACCACTGAAGAGTAGGTGATTAGTCATGCTCAATACTTGGATCTCGTTTATTCACAAATGGGCACACTATATGACTTGATCCCTAATGCTCCTCGCCCATCTACAAATCCAACCCCAACACCTCTAGTAGCTTCTCATGTTGTTGATGGTGTGCTTGGCACTTTTCACATTGAGACTCAGTCTAAACAAGACAATCATTCCAATCCCAAATCTACCACTGCTAATGTACAAAATACTCCTCCTACGAATCCTTCTCCGGTAAAACCTCTGAGGTTAACATTGTTCAATGTACACCTACATGTAAAAATCAAAATAAAAAGAAAGGGAAGGGTAAGAATAAAGAGGATAAAAATAATAATCAACGATCCAATAAACCCAAGACTCGACTTGTTGATGATAAAGAAAAGACAAAACCTCGTTATCCTTGTCTTATCTGTGGTGAGGATCATTGTACGAAAGATTGTCCACAACGTGTTGAGGTTACTAAGTTCCTGCAAGGGACTGGGACACCTCCTACACCCTTTGTTTTGTCACAACCTTTTCCTTCTCAGCAGTAGAACCAATTGGTCATTCATGACCAACCTTCTCCCTATACCACATCTTATGTACTTATGTGTACTGGTGACTCCAAGAAGAAAGAAGTTGCAGTCGCAACTCGAGCCAAATATTATTCTCCTTCGAAAGATAAAGTTGATGATTCACCACCTCGATTGGTTCAACCTCCTTCGTCGACTTCACCTCCCAACAATCCTCTTCATCTCGAACGATCGAGTCTGGATACAGTTCTTCACCCTCCTCATAAAGGCGTTGTTTGTAAGTCATCATTTAACCCTCACGCACGTGTTTCTCAAAACTACAGTATTGTAGAAGATCTTGTGCAGGCACCTTTTGCAATGTCGGATCTCGAAGTCCTTCAAAGTTGTCCTACGCAATGGAAGGAACTGTTAAAGGCTATTGGTGGAATCGATCCTACCGATACGAACTTGATAATATTTGACTTGGAAGATAATATTCTAAGTCTCCCTCCTCAATTAACGTTTCAAATACAAGTCATTGTGGAAAATAAGAATATTTGTCAAACCGTTATTGATGAAGGAGCCTCGACTTGCCTCAGTTCCGTCACTTCTTAGAAATCCATTGGCTCTCCTTCCCTTACCGAGTCAAACAATACTCTAAAATATTTTAATGTTATAGGGTTTAAACCTTATGGTGTTCTTCCTTCGTTATCTATTATGTTAGAAGGCAAAGTGGTTATTGTTGAGGTTGAGGTGTTTGATGCACCTCTCAATTACAACCTTCTACTTGGCCATAGTTGGATTGATTCTATGTGTACAGTTGTTTCTACTCTTTTTCTGTGTGATACATTTCCTTCACCAACGAAAAGTTGTTACTGCTGATCAACTTTCCTTATTTAACTATGATTCACGTACTAGTAACGTACCTTTCATTGCGAAAACACCTCCCAGTTATAATAATGTCAGTGTGGGTCTTCTAAAGGATTCATCGTTAATGGGTACGTTCCCCATTCCACCACCTGATATTCTTACTCCTTTTGTCGCTTCAATTAACATGATATTGACCATTGTTGGAAAAATCTCTGAGTCTTATTACCCTTGGATAGTACCTAGCTCTAACGATTGTCTTCATTATGGCGATCAAATGCCTTTAAATCTGGTAGAATTGGCTTATCAAGCTATTCAATCAAGAACTCCTTCTCCTCGTTCTCTCTTAGAAATGTCTCTGGATCCATTTCACATGGTGTTTCACACCAACGAGATGATCATGGCAGTCATGTCTATGGAATATACTCCATGGGACGATGAGCATCATCATTCTATCCTCTTCTCGGAACCTGAGACCATAGAGAGTTGCCAATGGATTCTGAATCCGTCTAATGTCGTTACTACTCACCTTGTTCCTGAACCAACACCCGATGTTTTGTATGAAGGGAAATTGGGAAATATTTCACCCACCATCCCTCTAGATATTTTGATTAAACCCGAAATCGTGGAAAATGTTCATATCGGTGCCTCATGTTCTATTTATGAGATCCGCATTTACAAGGCCCTTTTCCAAGAATTGTGTGACATTTTTTCCTGGAGTTACGAAGAGATGCCTGGAATTGATCCAGATATTGTTGTACATGAAATTAATATTACTCAGATGCTAAACCCGTTCGATAGAGACTTCGCCTAGTACATCCACATAAAGTTGTTGCTATTAAACTCAAAGTTGAAAAACTTCTTAAAGTCGGTTTTGTCTATCCTGTGGCTTTGACTGATTGGGTGTCCAATCTTGTTCTGGTTACGAAGAAACAAGCCACGATCCATGTCTGTGTATATTATAGGGATATCAACAAGGCTTGTCCTAAAGAAAATTATCCAACCCCTTTCGTTGACAAGATTGTTGACGACTATGTCGGGAGTGAAATCTTCTCTTTGATGGATGGTTTCTCCGGCTATAATCAAATCAATATTTTACCCGTGGATCAACATAAGACTGCTTTTATTTTCCCTTGGGGAAACTTCACATACCGAAAACTACCTTTTGGTCTCAAGAATGTTGGTGTGGCTTTTCAACGCGCTATGTCTTATGATTTTCATGATATTAAGCACATTGTACAACCTTACCTAGATGATTTACCGACGCATTCCATGCGTCGTCAAGATCACTCGACACATTTACGGACCATTTTCCTACGTTGTCGCTATTATCGCATACAATTGAATCCACATAAATGTGTTTTGTGTGTGGAGTTCGGACAACTTCTTGGTTTTATCGTTTCTACACAAGGGATTAGGGTCGACCCTTTGAAGGTTGAAGTTATTCTAAATTTTTCTCCTCCCTCTACCTTACGCCAACTCCAAAGTTTGCAAGGGAAGGAAATTTTTTTACGTCGATTCATCCCCAATTATGCTGAATTAACGAAAGGTTTTACTCAACTTCTTAAGAAGGGTTGTGATTTTGTATGGGACGACACTGCCAACAAAACCTTTGAAGCTTTGAAACTTTCCTTAACCCATACACCACTCTTAGTTCCTCCTGATTATAGTCAAGATTATTTCTTATGCTTAGTTACTTCATACTCTACCATCGCTATGGTTCTAGTCCAAGAGGATGATTCACATGATGAACATGTTATATATGTAAATTCTAACCTTGTACAATATCTACTGCAAACTGATATTCAAAAAAGAACAGAAAAGATACAATGGCAAATACAAACATTACACAGAGATTTTTCACCTGGAAACCCAAACCGGGAAAACCAGCATATATTATATTGATACATTGTTTTACACTGTTTACAATACAATATACATATAGGAGCCAGCGGCATCCAAAACCCTAACACAATGACCTGGATTAGTCCAAAACCTTAATTCCTTAACCGGAAATAGAAAACCATCGGCAAAAAACCATGTGCCGAAAAACCACCTAATATCATGTGGTCCCGGAAATATGTCGTCCCGGAAATATGTCGACCCGGCGAAA
>JASDQU010101659.1:795253-836990 GCA_032191745.1 Picea mariana
GCTATTTTAGATGACTGTGTGTAGAAGGAATCTTCGTGCTTTGCTGCAACCTTGTCGACCTGCTTCTGTTGGATAAAAGGTGCTTTGGTCGAAGCTGTGGTGGCTGCAGTATCCTTATGTTCACCCTTTGAACAGATTGTGGAGAAGATGAATTTTGTAGTATGAGATACTACCTTGCGGCACTATTTAGGTGGGGCAATAGTTGGAACTACCTCTGGTATCCTGTAGAGATGACCCCCCAGAGTAATAATGACACTACGTGGTCAAGACTCATAGATAGCATGGAGTTTCCACATATATGGTTGGCCCAAGAGAACATCACAGACATCCAGTGGGGAAACATCACATAATACCTCATCCTTGAAGGGTTGGATTCCATATGAAAATCGACATTGTTGGCTGACACGAAGATCTCGTCCTTGGTGAAGCCACCCAATGTTGTATGGTTGCGAGTGTGGTGTTGTCGACAATCCCAACTGTTTGATGACCTCTGCTGAGATGAGGTTCTTCTGGCTTCTGCTATCAAAAATAAAATGTAGCGGGGTCCCCTTCACCCACATCTATGAATGAAAAAGGCACTCCCCCTCTTCTGGATCTGTTGGTTCTTCTGGTTGAATTGTTGCGGTTGCGACAATAGAAGTGGGGTCTACATCGATGATCTGTCTTTTACCAGTATTTTCATAATCAGATTCTGAATCAGGGTTCGGCTCCTTGTCTTTGATCTCGGCCACCAATGACTGTTTTGAGCGACATTCATCGGTGTTGTGCCAGGGGATTTTGTGGAAATCGCACCATTTTCTGGTGTCCTTCTTTGTCTTCCCGTGACCCTTCTTTTCCTGTGGCTTGGACTGGTTTTTGGGAGACTGTTTGTTAGGGTTGTCTTTGTCATACTTTGGTTGTTGTGGATTTGCAGACCCGAACTCCCGTTTGTTCTGGTGCTTAAATTTCTGCTCAATTTTAACAGCATATCGATAGGCAGCACTGAGTGATGAGATGTCCAGAAAATCCATTTCAGTTTGGATGTATCTGTGTAAATCCCCACGGTATTTCAAAACCAAATGTCATTCAGAGTCTTTGATACCCATCTTGGTGTGCAAGGTATGGAAGCTATTGGTGAACTCCGGAACTGATTGGCCCTTCTCTTTCCATAGTGTGGTCCATCTCATGTACTGGTCCTCATAGTTGCCAACAAGGTAGTATTGTTCCTTTACCACATCCACAAAAAATTCCCAAGTGGGCTCGGCCCCATATATTCCAGAATCCTTTGTGGAACTATTCTCCCAGTAAGTTTCCCACCAATGTTTGACATGGGGGAGAGCCTTAAGGAGTGTGAAGGTTATCTTTTCCTTGTCTGAAAAATTATGAACAGAGAAATAACATTCTAGCATATTTAACCATTTATCTAGGGCATCTTCATCTATTTGACCATCAAATACAAGAATATCAAAATTAACTTGTACCTTGAAAGGTGAGGTGCCTCCAAAGTGGTCGCTTGATGAAGATGCACCTAATTCTATCGGCAGGCGTTGATGGATGTGGGAAAAATTCTCCATCATTTCGTCCCTCTGTCGCGTGAGAGCTTGCTCAAGCAACAGACTGATAGGATCGTCTGCTCCATCGTTTTTATTTTCTTCCACCATTGAGGGTTTCTTGGGTGTGTGAGAGCGATTATCCTCGAGAGAGACAAGCTCGAGACCCAACTTTCTATACTCGGACCTCGTCGGGGACATGCACTGAAAAATAATCAAGAGCAGCCTGCTCTGATACCACTGATCCGGATTATTTTTGGCACGAAATGAGAGCGGAGATATAATAAAGAAATGCATAGAGATATTGCAGATATTCAATAATATAACAGAAATGTATCAGAGATGCAACCATAAACATAGATATACAATAATACATGATTTCTATTAATCATAGAAATGTACAGAGACTGTAAAAATACAGAGTGAAAGACTCGCTAGAATGGTGGCAGCTTATCTTCTTGCGAATGCGAGTAGCCGTCACATCTCTTCTCAGAGATAAGCTGCCACCATTCTAGCGAGTCTTTCACTCTGTATTTTTACAGTCTCTATACATTTCTCTGATTAATAGAAATCATGTATTACTGTATATCTATGTTTCTGGTTGCATCTCTAATACATTTTTGTTATATTATTGAATATCTGCAATATCTCTGTGCATTTCTTTATTATATCTCTGCTCTCATTTCATGTCGAAAATAATCTGGATCAGACTGTCATTTCGGAGCATGTGGTTGTCATATGTCTGGGTATGCCACTGCCCAAAATATCTTACGAGTTGGTTACTTATGGCCTTCGTTGTTTAAGGATTGCATTACTATCATTCAGAAATGCCACGCTTGTCAAACGTATAACAATAAGATCCAATCTCATCCTGCTCCTCTTTACCTTGTAGTTTACGTTGGTCCATCCGCTAAATGGGGCATTGAATTCATGACATGTAACCCTCACTCGGCCGAGGGTAATGGATACATTATTGTAGCCGTGGAATATTTCACTAAATGGGCCAAGGTGATGCCTACATTTGATAATACCGGGAAAATTGTAGCGTTGTTCATATTCAATCATATCGTTACTAGATTTGGTATCCCTCAAGCCATCGTGACTAACCATGGTAGTCATTTTCACAATTTCATGATGTCTGAACTTACCAAGAAGTTGGGTCTTTGACATGAAAACTCAACACCTTACTATCCACGGGCCAATGGCCAGGTTGAAGCAATCAACAAAGTTCTCACTACTATGCTTCAACAGATGGTAGGAACTCACAATTCAAGCTGGAACACGATGCTCTTCTCAGCTTATGGGCCTATCAAACATTCATTAAATATGCCACGGGGTTCACACCTTTCCAGTTAGTATATTGTATCAAATCTATTCTGCTGATTGAATGTGAAATCCCATCGTTGAAACTAGATGTCGTACTTCTCCCTAACACCTCTACCGAAGAGGAAAATCTCTTGTATTTGATGTGATTAGACAAGACTCGCCATGATTTTGGTTTAGTCATTGAAACTCGGAAGAAACGTGTCAAATCTCAATACGACAAGCATGTCAAACCACGTGTTTTTTTTTAGGGTGATTTAGTTCTCCTTTACGAACATGGTCGTGACTTATTAGGGGCCAGTAAATTCAAGCCCATGTGGCATGGTCCTTATATTGTTAAACGAGTGTTGGAGAAAGGGGATTAATATGAGCTAGTATATTATGATGGAATTCCTTTGAGTGAACCCATAAATGGGATTTACTTGAAGAAATACCATGCTTAAACTATTTTTGCATGAGTGCTTTGTATTTTTAGTGTATCATACTCTAGTGTGCTTTTTTCGTTTTTTGTTCCGCCTTTCAACTGCTTACCTTGCATTGTGCTTGGTTTCCATATGTCTGTGTCTTCTCTACCCTATATCGGCTTTGTTGATTGTGCTAGTCATAGTACTCAAAACCTAGCGTCTGCTACATGGGCAATCTATGCACCTACGGATGAGTTGATCAGTCTACACAGTGTTTTCCTTGGTCATGCAACTAATAATATCGCAGAATATAGTGTATTTATTGAATTATTAACTAACACCATTTTATTTGGCATATGTCATATTATTGTACAACTTGATTCATAGTTAGTAGTGTTGCAATTGAGTAACGTTTATTCCATCTGAAGCCCTACATTGTTACGGGTATACTTAACAATTTTCCTCTTGGAAATATATTTTGATTATATTGAGTATCAACATATTCCTAGATGTCTAAACACATTGATAGATGCATTGGCTAATTATGTGTTAGACAGACACATTTATAACTCCAAACACACATTTAAAAAAATACAAGTAAGTCGGTAGGAACTTTATATTAATATGTCAAAATTTACAAAAAGTATTTGTCCTAAGACCAAAATACAAAAATAATGAAGCTCATGGATTCATATACAAAAGCATCATGGATGTTTCTTGTTGTAAAAAATGACTGCCTGTGCCACTCTACGGAGCAGTCGACCAATAGATGTCAATATGCCAACTGTATGGCGTTGGTTGTGTTATCACTGTGAAATTTTCTTTTGGAAACCCAACCTCAGAACTTAGCAGGAGGCTAAGTCAGTATGGAGGAGCAACATACTGGTGGACGAAGCCAGATCTAACAGACATGGCTAAATATAGCGGAAAGGTGGAGTAGATGGGGCCCAACAAGGCTTGATCGTGAGTGCTTCCAAATCAACGGTCGAAGGATGCATCGAGTGGAGAAATAGCACACCGGTTAATATCCTGGAGGCGAACCGATAAGAATACCTCATTTTTGTTCTGAAGGTACGTGGTGCCACTAGATACATATCGGGGGGGAGAGCGGGTAATCCTAAAACCACCCAAGTCCACCCTGATGTCACGTGTTAGAAAATCATTTGATATATTTCAAATCCAAGGATTGCATGGGGAAAGGGACGGTCGATCAAATCACTTCACGCCACTTTTTCGAGTACTTTTCTTCCATGCGATGCCAAGTGAGCGCCACCAGATAACTGATTCGAAGGTTCATCATTCAGAATAGATTGGCCGAGCATGAAAAACCGTTGTACCTATAAGTACTTTTGTTAGTAGTTCATGATTGGAACTCAATGACTAATGTCATTCAAAACATGGGTTACATTACTCTGTTTTGGGTAATTAACACCCTATTTCAGAACGGGGTAATCACATTTCGAATCATTCAACCAAGGAAGATAAGTTTATGTTTTCTGCAAAACCGGGAAAAATGAATAAAGCAGACCAAGTGGCCTCCAGTGAACCAGGATTTTCAACTAATATGACAAATTTGTCATTGAAGAAGAAAGAGAAACTGGTTGCATGGATATTAGCAACGAAATTTCATACAAAGCCTGTAGAAGAGCCAGAAGCAGATAAAGAGGTCAGATAAAATCCCATCATGAAGGATTTAATCATCAATGGATACACTGATGAGCATCACACACGAGTTGTCAAGAGGAAAAGGAGCAAGAGATAGAAGATAGAGGTTAAAGTTGAGGTGGCTGAGAGCATTGGAGAAAACCAACCGGCTTGGATTGACACTTCAAAAGAAGAATTGCTAATCTAAAATAGTTCTCAAGCTAAATTGAGTATGTTTCAGAGAATTTTGTAATGATATGGACATGTAGTGTTCAAAGTGAAAATCTTGAATATGTCAGTTTTGTCTATAACGCTCCCTACAAAATAGGAGTATAGTTGTTATACGTTACTCTTTTTTGTAACTGATGTCTATTTTTAGAATTGTAGGGAAGTTGATTCGTTTTGAATCTCGGATGTAATTTATCTATATATATTATTCCAAAGATAAATGGAATGAGGACTGACCGGAGAGGGGCCTGCCCTCATAGCAAGAGGACTTTGTAATTTCCTGGAGCTAAATTGAATATATAATGCAGAATCATTTTGAACTCTTTATGAAAAGATTCTAATGGTTGTGATATGAGTTTTGTTTTCTCTCATAGTGTGTATTTCTTGTGTTTTTAAAATTTCATTTGCATATTCTTTTGTTTAAATTGGAGAGTCAAAGGTACGGAATTCATCTTATGATGTTCTCGACTTAAGTGATTTAAACTATGTGATTCTCTTCCTAGCTAATTCAGAATTCATTTCAATAATGCTCTTATGCGGTTAATTGTTTTTCCTTTTCCTCTTTCACCCTGCAAATTTCAATTTACAACTCAGATTCATTGCCTCATTTAGCATTTCTCCTCTGGATAGTTCTAATGGCCTACTATTGTTTATTTACTTCAACTCCATAGCCCTAAGTGTCCCTCCCTTTCCTTCCCAGCAACTTTTTAAACCCCCCCCCCCCAAAACAAACTAAATCTAGCCATGGATTGCTGAAGAAATATAAAGTGACACAAGAGAGCCCTCTCTGAGTTGAGAAGGCTAGTGTCCAGCTCTAAAGTAGGTTGAAACAATTACCTCTGTCGTTTGTCTATCAGCCGGACAAAATTTATAGAGTGCTAACATTCTGGTGTCGTTTTTGGGGACGGAATTGAAAATTTTTCCCTGGGAAAGAACGACATGGTTGAGTTCTAAGGTCTGAGAGTGACAGACACTTAGGCACATATTGGTTGTATTCCTGCTCTAGCAACTCCACACATCAAAAAATTAGTTTGAAGGTGATTCCACTAGTAGAAGAATCCAAAAATTTTAATTTTATTGGTGACTCCACTCTCAATGCAGAATCCAACTTGTGAAACATCATTGACGACTCCACTATCCAAAGATGAAACCCCTGATAGAGGTATGAAAAATCATTATGGAAGAAAACAAGTACTTAAAATTTGAATTTTTCCAAAGCATTTTATTGTTTGTTATAAGTCAGTTTTGATCCTTTCCTGAACATGCTAGACAAATTTTTCTTCACCTACTACATGCAAACGATGTTCATGATAATTTGAAAGTTCCATATCCTCCTCTTAAGATTATATGAATATCCCCTCAGTTTATTGCTGACCTTGACCAAAATCTCCCACCTGAACCATATGATAACTACAACCAAGCAGATAAACCTCATGATACCAAGGATGATATTTAATCTCTTGTGTTTGGTTCAACACCCTCCAATATCCAGCACAGATACAGACCCTTGAAATTACCCCACATCCTTCACAATTTTCCTCCAAAGTAATATGAGTACCTACCTGTGTTTGATGGGGAACAAGGTACCATCACAACCAAAAAACACATCCAAGGTTTTGATCATTTTATAGATTTGTTTGAAATTGATCACAATGATGTTTGTATGAGGGATTTCTCTCAATCCTTGAAAGGAGATACCAAAGAATGGTTCAAACATTTTCAACCAGGGAAAATTGGCTCATGGGAAGAATTGAAGAGTGTTTTTTCGAAGTTTTGGGGTAAGAAGAAATCTCTAGACCTACAACTTACAGAATTCTATGCCTTGAAAGGGAAAATCATTGAGACCATTTCCGCATTCAATAGAAGTTTTTTCAGTAATTATTATGATCTGTCCAAAGAAATTCAACCCACTGAAGTTTCTTCCATGCTCCAGTATCCCACTACTCTTCACCCAGATTTGTCTTTCCTCCTAATAGAAAGAAGACCTGTGACCTTACAGCAAATGTTCAGTGATGCTCAAGATATTCAACACAATATCCTAGCATGTGAACAAATTCAAAGTGAAAAATTAGGTGTTCCGGGACATAAGGATGAATGTGAACAGAGAACATTTGACTGGGATCTTGAGCATAAAATTGATGATATCACAAGTCCTTTGGAAGTTTTGAATGCAAATGATTTTGCAGAGGATTATATCCCACTTATTGAAAGGGAAGGTACTTATGCAGTTTCCGATCCACCCCATCATGAGAATAAAAATGATTGTTTCATATATTCATTTGAAGATGGTCAAGAAGATGAGTTTGCAAATCAGTTTGTTGAGGAACAGGTTGATGTCCCAAGTTTTTTCTTGTTAGACAATGTAGCATATGTTATTGATTTGCCTATATATGATCAATATGACGATTTTTATGATAATGATCTCCCACAAATGCCAAGTGCAGTTCCTCTATCAGGAAATGTACTTCTCCATCAGTATAACAAGAAAAATCAACTTACATATCACGGTCACAGAGAAGAGGGTACTGAAACAACTGAAGAAAATTCTCTGCCTTTATGCTTTTCTTCATTGGAATTGCTGAAAGAAAATGCTAAGGTCATCGTTGAAACAAAGGGAAGTATGTTGATGTCAAATCACAATGATTCACTGAGATAATTTGACAAGAAATTGCATCCATTGGTCAAAGAGGAATATGAAAGGGAGTGTGTTCAACAACATAGAGAAATGAAAAAATGTGCATATGACAAAAGTAAAGGAAATAAAGAAGATTTTGAATTAGGTGAAACAACCTTGCCATTGTGTTTTTCTTCGTTCAAATTGTTGAAGAAAGATGTAAATAATGTTCCAGATCAGAAACCTTCTAGATATGATGTTGAATATCCAAAATGCAGTGGAATTGCAAATGAAATCCATCTTCCTTTATGATTTTCTTCCTTTGAATTGTTGAAAGCAAATCATGAGATAACAAAAGAAGCAGGAAAGTCTGACTCCCATGGAACTGTTTTACATGAGCAAATCGTTGTCAGCAAGAAAGATTGACAACCTTCATATGCATTAAATGATCATGTGGTTGATCACATGAAATGTTATTTCAGGTCAGATCCTCAGCCCATGCTCAACTACCAGCTTGAAAATGAAGATGAATATGATCAGGAAATTGTTGTTAAAGGTCATTTTCCTTCTCTTGAAACTAATGTAGATATGCAACAAGATTTCCAGCAAGACAAAGTGTTTCAAAGTTGTCTTTCTTCCCTTGACAATGATGTGGTGGTCCAATTTCAAAGTGGCCTAGACATGGATGAGGATTTTGAAACTGCATCTATGGAGACTTCAAATGGTGAAAAAATGACTTCCATAGAGTTTCAGGAAAGCAACAAAAGAGTGTATGCCATTTTTCAATCAGAAATACACAAAGATAATGAAAAGGCAGTTGTTTTATTTGATTCATTTGAAAATCATGGTTTTGAAAATGCATCCATGGAAACTCTAGACTATGAAATAGTTCATGATTTTATCTTTTCACATTTTCTAAAAGATTATGGGCAGGAACTTATTCGCCTTCATTCATTTAGATGTCAAAATGACAGTCCTCAAGCAAATTTCCAGAAGATTGATGGAACCAAACCAGAATTGTTTGATGAACGAAAAGATAGCCTTGATGCACATAATATGGCTATCATACTCGAAGATGTTCCAGAATGTATGAATTTTTTTGTTGAGATGCATGGAAAAGTAGACAAACTTGTTGTTTCCATTTCATTTGAAAATACTCTTAGGATTGAAGAAGTAGAGCAAGAACAATAGACACTTGTGAAGGAAGCATGTCCTTCTATTTTAATTCCTAAAAAAGAAATGTTCTCTCATGTGTTTCATGACCCTATGGCATGCTATATGGAGGATCTTTACAATCATAATATACAGTTGATGATGTTTTGTGATCTTAGGAATGAAGAGGATGAAAAATCAAGGTCGGTATTAGATATGGATTGCTTTACACCAGAAGTTTCATTTCAGTTAGAACTATCTTTCGATTCAGAAGGTTGTTATTTACAACAATTTCAACAGATTTTTCAGCCTCTTGAAAAAAATCGACAGGGAGAATCACCTGAAAACAAGAAAGCAGTGAAAGAAATGATACATAATTGTTTGTTTGTGCATGTGTTGCAAGATCCTTTTGCAGTTTTGCTAGAAACGATGAACAATCCTAATATTTTTAAATTTTTAAGTTTCAGGTTCATGTGTAACTTCTCAAATGATTTGCTCATGAACAGGCTTTGGAGTGAGCATGTGCAAAGAAGATGAGCAATGGATAAAACACCGACATGGCCGCATTGGCACTTTCATTTCACCCGACTGGCATTTTGCTTCAACAGTTAAGGTAGGTAGGTGCGAATAATCTTGATGATCAAGCATTTTCAAGTTTAGATTCCCAAATAAAGTATTCAGTTAGATTTTAGCAGTATATCCAGCGTTCAATCTCCAAGTCAGAGCATGGAACACACCTGTTATGAGAGAATCCCAATGGATAAGGTCCAAGGTCTATTGTTCTTTACTACCTTGTAGGGAGGATAGCATCCCCAGTTGGAGCCCATGTTATCACTGTGAAATTTTCCTTTGGAAACCCAGCCTCAGAACTTAGAAAGAGGCTAAGTCAGTATGGAGGAGCGACAGATTGGCAGACGAAGACACATCTACTAGACAGGGCTAAATATAGCATAAAGGTGGATTAGATGGGGCCTGACAGGTCGTGATAATGAGCGCTTCCAAATCAAAGATCGAAGGACACATCGGGTGGAGAAATAGTGCATCGGTTAATATCCTGGAGGTAAGCCAATAAGAATACCGTAGTTTTGTTCCGAAGGTACGTGGAGCCACCAGATACATATCAGGGGGAAGAGCGGGTAATCCTGAAACCACCCAAGTCCACCCCATTGTCATGTATCAGAAAATCATTTGATATATGTCAAATCCAAGGATCGCATGGGGAAAGGGACGATCGGTCAAATCACTTCACGCCACTTGTTCGAGTACTTTTTTCCATGTGATGCTAGGTGAGCATCGCCAGATAACTTATTCGAAGGCTCGTAATTCAGAATAGATTGTCTGAGTGTGAAAAATCATTGTACCTGTAAGCACTTTTGTCAGTAGTTCATGATTGGAACTCAATGACTACTATCATTCAAAACATGGGTTACATTACTCTGCTTTGAGTAATTAATTCCCTATTTTAGAATGGGGTAATCACAGGTCGAATCATTCAACTAAGGAAGATAAGTTTATGTTTTCTGCAAACCCAGGAAAAATGGATAAAGCAAACCAAGTGGCCTCTAGTGAACCAGGATTTTCAACTAATATGACAAATTCATCATTGAAGAAGAAAGAGAAGTTGGTTGCACAAATATTAGCAACAAAATTTCATAAAAAGCTTGTAGAAGAGCCATAAGCAGATAAAGAGGTCAGATTAAATCCCATCATGAAGGATTTAATCATCAATGGATACGATGATGATCATCACATGCGAGATGTCAAAAGGAAAAGGAGAAAGAGACATAAGATAAAGGTTAAAGCTGGGGTGCTTGAGAGTGTTGGAGAAAACCAATCATCTTGGCTTGACACTTTAAAATAAGAAATTGCTAATCTAAAATAGTTCTCGGGCTAAATTGAGTATGTTTCAGATAATTTTGTAATGATATGGACATGTGGCATTCAAAGCGAAAATATTGAATATGTCTGTTTTGTCTATAACGCTCCCTACAAAATAGGAGTACAGTTGTTATACATTACTATTTTTTGTAACTGATGTCTATTTTTAGAACTGTAGGGAAGTTGATTCATTTTGAATCTCGGATGTAATTTATCTATAGATATTATTCCAAAGATAAATGGAATGAGGACTGACCGAAGAGGGGCCTGCCCTCGTAGCAGAAGGAATTTGTAATTTCCTGGAGCTAAATTGAATATATAAGGCATAAGCATTTTGAACTCTTTATGAAAAGATTCTAATGGCTATGATATGAGTTATGTTTTCTCTCATAGTGTGTATTTCTTATGTCTTTAAAATTCCATTTGCATATTCTTTTGTTTAAATTGGAGAGTCAAAGGTCCAAAATTCATCTTATGATGCTCTCGACTTAAGCGATTTAAACTATGTGATTCTCTTCCTAGCTAATTCAGAATTCATTTCAATAATGCTCTGATGCGGTTAATTGTTTTTCCTTTTCGTCTTTCACCTTGCAAATTTCAAATTACAACTCAAATTCATTGCCTCATTTAGCCTTTCTCCTTTGGATAGTTCTAATGGCCTGCTGTTGTTTATTTACTTTTGAGTCCATAGCCCTAAGTGTCCCTCCTTTTCCTTGCCAACAACTTTATAAAAAAAAACCCAAAACAAACTAAATCTAGCCATTGATTGCCGAAGAAATATCAAGTGACACGAGAGAGCCCTCTCTGAGTTGAGCAGGCTAGTGTTCATCTCTAAAGTAGGTTGAAACAGTTACCTATGTTGTTTTTCTATCAACCGGACAAAATTTACAGAGTGTTAACAGGTAGCACCGAGGAAGTTCGTCCATCGTGATATCAGGGATGTTCATGGTTAATCCCTCTAGGTTCTGCTCGATCTCCTTGAGATCCTCAATGGCCACTCCTCGGCCTGCCATGATGCCTATCTCTCCTCCCCTTTGAATGGGATATGATCTCGGAGGACGATAAGGTGCCACGTCTGCATTATTGAGAGCACTTGATTAATCTTGGATAAATGACAAAAACATTTTATAATTAAAATATCAAAAATATCATATAATGAAAATTTTCTTCTTACCTATGTATCCCCACTGAGATCCCTCAGGTAGAGCCAAGTCAGGATCCCCACGTAAGTTCTTCCTGGTGTAAGCATAGTCCTCCACCATGATTAGTTGATCTCTCAGCCACTGGAAGAAAGCTTTGTCATATTTGACGATAGGCACGCCACCATGACGAGCCATCAAATCCACCCATCTTTTCATCTATGAATCTTGTGGAGAGAGTATGCCCCACTCCACCTGTAGACATAAGACAAGGACCCTCTCCAGGAAGAAGGATACTAAAATGGATCCATAACCAAACTGTTTCAACCGACCATTCCTACACTTATTCAGTTGCTTCTTCATATTCTTCAAGAGACCCTCGCACCAATTGAAGACCCGAGGCTCCAAGTGGATTTGCAAATCCATGTGGGGATCCACACTCCCTGCCATAGGGGTGAGAGTATAGAGGATGGTTCTCAATGGTAAATCCTGAACATCCCTAATGGAAACCTTGCCACTATGCTTTTCTGTACCTAGCACTCAGTGGTGTACAACATAATAGTCCATGGGTTCTCCTCCACCTTTGCTTCTCGAGAGTGATACCGAAGAGCCTCGACAAGATAAACCCATCAGAAAGTAAATCTCATATATCTCCAAGGTGAGTGTATGCACACCCACGTGAAAGGCTTGTTCATTGACATCCCACATATGGACTAGATATTCCAACAGTCTTAGTTGGGCTCTCATGCCATGAACTTTGAAGAATTTGAGTAAAGCACACTCCTAGAGTGCTATGACAGTGCCTGAGTCATTCCTGGCAAATCAGTCTTCTTCCTCATGCTCACATTCCCTCCACTCGAGCATTTTGACTGAGGAAAACCTGTCCAGCCACATCAAAGGATGATTAGATTCATAAAAAATCAAAACTTGGAAGTTTTCCTAACTCATTTTCTTTTTTCAAAAATTGAGTTGTGGTCATCGTAGAGGGTTGCTTTTACATAGAGAAATGTCATCGCACCCTGGCCATATGTCCCCTACGATGATTTGGGATCATCGCAGTTCACGATAGCGTGAGCCTACGATGATCTCAAAGCACAAGGACTCCCAAAAAATCGACCTTAACTCAAAACTAGACCATTAAAAATGAAATTTTAAACCATGAAAAAGAGAAAGGGGAAAGAGATTACGTTTTTTACGGAAGCAGTTCGCGAAATGGTCCACCAGGCGCTCCAGAATCAACGATTGAATTTGGAAGAAAATGAGGGTTTTGGGCACTATTTGGGTGAAATTGCAAAATGGAATGGTAAATGGGTTATTTTGACCTATTTTATTACTTTTTACCATTTTTATTGCAAATTAAATTATTTTTGAATATTTTACCTATGCTCTAAATTCTAATGAAATTTGCAAAGTGTTTCCATTACAAATTGAAAGAGCTAAGGACGGGACGTTTGACATGGATCCTCCATTTTTGGTCGTTTTTGTGTTTTTCTTATGTGCATATACTTTTAGGGTTTTTTATGAAAAACTCTGAGCACAGTCTTAATTCTTTCTCACGCTCGTGAAACTATGAGAATGCAATTGATTAACCTTTTATCGCTTTTTTGAACTCGCATTGGTAATATGAAAAACGAACCCTATGGAGTATCCTTTAACCTCTTTTCAAGCTCCCCAAACATGAAAAGATAGTCGAGTGACCTTGTTATTTTCACACTCGTAAAAGTATTTGAAGAAAACATCTTATGAGCAGTAGATTATATCTTTTTCGGTCTTGTCAGAATAAATTATGAAAAAGGACATTTTGGAGTTTTCTATAAGTGTTTTTCAGACTCTCTAAACATGAAAAACCCATGAGTTTTCTTTCTTTGGACTCGTAAAACAAACATTGACAGGGCCATATGGGACCGAACCACTCCTTCTTAGGGTTCGTTAAGCATACTCCAAGGGACTCATCTGAAGGATGATATTACATTACAAGCATATGTTATCCTCCTCAAGATTACATAAAAATAAAGAGGTACTCTCCAAAAATGGTGGGGGGGAATTGGGAAAGAAATGTGTATCTGTATTTGTGTTAGTGGCAGTAAATTCTCTCTTGAACATGACACCCCCCTTCATCACTATATCTGGGTTGGAAAATCCATTTGTCTCTCATTTGACTATTCACAGGTTCACATGTTGGGTCCTCCTTAAGTCAATGTTGCCAAGACAATTTTCGTGTCATTCATATGTTCAAGAGAATTCCAAACTAAACAAGCCTTCTATAAAGTTGGCCATCTGCAGTTCTAAATTTTATACCATGTCAGCCTTCCCTGAGTCAGTTTCGAATCACTTCATACTCTGATCTACTTCAAATCTGTTACATATTTTGTGTCATTGATGGGGGATACATTAAGGCCCTCCTATGACGAGTCTTTTCCTGTCAACTTCAACTCATTATCCGGGAACAAGACTTAGAAATCATTTAGTACCTTGGAGCCTACATGCCTCAATGGCAGGTATCTTCGCTTTCAATGATGGGTTCACATCATTGGCCCCTGATTGGAAGATTTCATCAAGTGTTCGACTTCAAATAATTCATTCACACTCATTGGATTGTACTAGAGTACCTTGGGAGTCATTGACATCAATAGTGATTTCCCTCGCACTTGTTAACGTTTTTCATTAATGACCGGTAATCAAGTGGTTTCTACCATGTTCAACTTCGACACCTGTAATCACATGGCTATATTCCTACTTAGGGATGATGGAAATGAAGACCTTGGATCTCACCATATTGGTCCATCTTTCAATGGAGTATTCATAATTTTGCACTGACACATAGATCCACTATGTGTGGATCTCGTGGCTATGTTCAAATTTGAACTATTTAAGAGCATAGATCCACAATGTATTTCTCGTGGCTATGTTGAATCATGATGACATGGATCCATAGTGTATGTTTAGTGGCCATGACTCACTTGACACTTATTATTAGAGTTGCTTGTAGTCTGAGTATCGGAATGCCTGCCTCAAAAGATGGTATATTATTATGCAGATGCTTGATTGTTTGCAGGTTCCCGACCAATGCACTCCTTATTTTCGACACACATTCTACAAAGTATTTCAGCTGTCACAGGTTCCAACTTTGTACTTTGGGGGGAATTCTATTACAGATTATTTTTGTCAACCCAGTGATCAACTGACAATATGTGCATGACTCACTTCCATGTTCCCTGAAAACACTAAAAGAGACTTTCTCCATGAGAAAATTGGATTAGCTTTTCTTCCTTAAAACTAGGTCAAAGGATATCACCACACCCTACTCTATGATTGGGGTGAGATGATGCTTGATTGTCGCATGCTGCACCAAATATGTATTGTGGCATCGTCGCAGGCTGCATGTGCATAGGGTGCGACAATGCTTAAACAAGGGAAAAGTGAAATTCATGAATTTTCTAGAAGGGAATCTTATAGAAGATGAGGTGGCCTCTGATTGGTTTGGATCTTATTTGCTTCTCTAATTTAGTGGGATCATCCTAATATCCTCATCCATCCCTCTTTCACCCTATATAAAGAGGGATCTCTTATGGAAAAGGATAAGGCTTTCTTATGCATGAATAATTCTGTTATATATTATACTGGAGATAACTTTGCTTTAGCTCTCTAAGTCAGATTGTGGATCTTCTTCATCAAAGGCATTGGAGCAAAGGTGTGTGTGTTGGATAAAAGAGCCATTGGAAGGGACCTTGCAACATCAAGGCATGGGTTTTATTCTCCACTCCCATTTAATATAATACAACAATATATTTCTTCCCTATAAAGGTGTCTTTACTTTTATTGTATAACTCCTTGATCTTATACATAGAATTCATTGGAATATATATATCTTTGTTCTCTCTCTTTGTTGGTTTTTTCTTCTTAAATAGGTTCACCATACCGCAAATCCAAATATGGAGTGACAAGGATGACACTAGTGAGGATAAAGCATCATTTAAAAGGTATGTCATTTGTCCCTCTTTGAACTAGTTTATATGACAATGAAGTCTAAGGTGAAGTTTGTATTCTGCCTTGTTTTGTTCTAGCTTCGTGTTGAAGTTAGGGAGATTAGTTTGTATCCACACTTACCGATTTGTCCAATAACACCTTTTCTATAACAACAAAGGTTTTAAGAATCTTCATTTTCCTTTGTTGGTTTCTGTTCTAGTGTGGCTTTAAGCTTGGATCTTTGTTCTTCAAGATTGAGTGATTTTTCCACTTTTCTTAGGGTCCATGATACTGATTTTAATCCCTATAGATCTGTGAATGCTTAGGGTTCTGATCTAATTATTTGGAACCTCTGAAAATATGAAAGTTGTGGAAGATTTCTATTTCTTGCAAAACATGTATAAACTGATACAAAGATATAGTCAAGGACTCATGTATCGTATGTTATGAATCATAACAAGAAACCTACAAATTGATATCGGACTTATTGAGTACAAACCCGATCCCTTTGAATAAGGATCAAAACTGAAAACACAACCCGATCATAATCATAAATGATATTGGCTTTTAGGCAATGATCTCGGACATTTGTTGACACAGTCTGGGGAGTTGGCACATTTGAAACAATGATTGCTTCTGGTGCTACAAGAATAACAGTATTCTTCTAACGTATTTTTTCCTTTGCATAATTTCAAATTTAAAAAAAAAAAGAAAAAGGACTTGTACCTTGATGAAAATATTCTAAATGAATTATTCTAACTTTAATCACACTAATGCATGCAATAAAATGTTCAGAAAGGATAATTCAATCACACTTTAAAAAAAATGTAGAGGGAGAAAATCAAAGCTTAAAATGATGTAGGAGTGGTAGAGCAGGGAAAAGAGTAGTTGAACAGTCAAAAACAAAATTAAGGACTAACAAGCAGGACAAGGACACTCGGGGAAAATTCCTCCATGGGTCAAGGTGTTAGATCGCAGAGGCAAGGAGTGTTGCAAGTCTTGCATATAAGGAATGCTTAAAAAGTTTAGTTGAGAGAAACATGGAGCCAACATTAGGCCAAAGACGCAAAGATGAGACCCGCAATGTGATTAAGAATGACATAGTGAGACGCCTTTTATGTAATTTTTTATGAGCCCACAAAAGGTAAGCTCAGTATTTTTTTCACGTTTAGAGAGTCTAAAAAAATGCAAAAGAAGACTCCATGGAGTACCTTTTTTGGAGTTAGACTAGTCGGCTCAAAAAAGGGTTAAACTTGCACCGAAAAGACGCCTTTTCAAAACGATTTAAACGAGTGTGACAAAGACAAGATCAATCGACTATCTTTTCAATTTTAAGGAGTCTGAAAAGAGATTAACTGTGGACTCACAACATTTTTCTGAGTTTAGTCTCCTTAGCCTAAAAAAGTATAAAATTAATTGAGGATAAATCTCCCAACAAGATGAACCTCTCAAGGAATACCTTTTTCTGCTATAATCTACTGGTTGGAAAAAGGGTTAAACTCATGCCAAGTAGATGTTCTTCTAGACCAATTTAACGAGTGTGAAGGAACAAGGTCACTCAACTATCTTTTCCATTTTAGGGAGTCTAAAAAGAACTTAACTATGGACTCCAAGGGGGTTCCTTTTTTGTAAGTAACCTACAAGGCCCAAAAAAGGTGATAAACCAAAACTAAGGAGAATGTTCCTTTTTCGAAAATTTAGTCCCTCATGCCTGAAAAAGGGTTAAACTTACGCCTGAGAAAACTATTATAGCAAACTGAAGTTCCTAGAGTGTACCTTTATTCGTAAAATTAGCCATTTGGACCGAAAAAGGGGTAAACTACCACCAGACATATGTGCCTTCAAATTTTACTTTGGCGAGCGTGAAGGGAAACAAGATCACTGAACAATATTTTCAATTTTAGAGAGTCTGAAAAGGGCTTAAAGAAGACTCCAGGGGATACTTTTCTCAAGTAATCTAGACGAGATCAAAAAGAATAAATACAGTATCATTGGATGTTGCTTTCAAATTTTAAAGCGAGCTTGAAAGAGAACAAAGCATGCTCATGAGGGAGTCTCGCGGGGTAGAGTCTACACAAACACTAGGAATATATAAAGGGGCAGGCTAAAATAACGTTGAATTAGGATGGTGATTATCATATGCCAACTAGTCGACAGTGGCAATGCTTCCATTGTGAGGGAAATGCATCACCCAAAAGAGTGTAGACACCACAACATTCATAACATATACATAATCACACTCAAGAAGAATATTGAAATCTAACGGGCCTTGCACCACTATAAAATCGACAAGGACAATCTTCCCACCTAAAGAGATAGGAAACTGAGGAATAATCCTCAAATATTCACTAGTACGTCTGTCAAAAGCTAACAAATCATGTGATGCAAACACAAGCTCGGGAGAACCCAAACCTTTCTAAGCTGAGGAGGATAAAATACTTGTAGAGGCTCCTTAATATACAATACATCGGTAAATGTTATTTGAATTAACTTCAACCCTTATTTGAAAGGGTGTAGAAGAAGGAATACGAGGCTCAACAAGGTCATTCCAATAAAAGGAAACCATCATAGGACTTGGGGGGGGGTTCTTGAAGTGAGCAGGATGCCCCCTTGTTCTGAAAGTACTGAGATGGAAATGCTAAAAACATAGTCAGTAGACACGTCACTCCCCAAGAGAAGAGTGGGATCATCCGAAGATTGCTTCGGCATGACCACTTTGGTATACTCGACACTCTCCAAGAGAAGAGTGGTATCAGCCGTATATTGCATCGGTGTGACCACTTTCTCAGCCACTGGATGAATAGGATGTGAGACAACATGGTTTAAAGGCACATCACCCCACAAAAGGGAAGTGGGATCGACCGAAGATTGCATCTTCATGACCACTTTCTAAACCATTGGTTGAATAGGCTGTGAGGAAACCTCGGAAGACAGAGAATCAGAAGAGCTTGCAGACAGTGACCACAATCTTCGTACCTCTAGAAGGCCAGGGCATAAATGAGTAAGGTTATATCCCTTGAAAATCTTACAAGGGAACTTAGGCTTACGTCCTATCCATCTAGGTTTCTCAACAGAATCAATGCCCCCAACATGACTAGTGTTGACGATTAAAATCGCAACGAGTTTTTTTCACCTGCAAAGTAATGCTAAAGCCTATTATTATAAGCTAACAATATAAATAATACTAGTATGTGGGACCCCCTTGTAGATTGGGAGATAATATCTAGCTCTTATTTGATATTTGTGCCACTGTTCGACACTGCTTACATGGTTGATGAGATCTTGTTTTTGTTGGCGATGGATTGGGCTTATTATGTGTTGGTTCTAAATTGCGACAATTGAATGATGGATAAGGCATGTTATGTGTTGTTCCTCCTACTCTGGGCACTAATTCTATGTTACGATGGCCTATGTTATCCATTGTTATCATTGTTGTATGTTCATGGATTCCTTATTGTGACACCTGCACAATAAACATGTTAGCAACAACACATAAGAGCAATTGAAAAGAAATAAAAGCAACCTAAGTAAAATGCAAAAGGAAGAGATCAAATTATGCTCTTATGCTACATGCATTGAAATTTAAATGGTCGTCATTAACCCTAGCAATAATCTAATAGTTATGTGATTTGTTGAGTTATATGGAACATGGTTGATTTATGTTATAAGTTGGGAATGGATAAATATGATTATGGGTGGTGCAATTGGCAATTAGTAGGTGATGGTTTTGATACATGGTTTAATTGAAGGAGTTAATGGGACGTTGGATGGCGTGTACTAAGAAATTAATTGACTGGGGTAGACACGACATGCATTTACTGCACGTCACCCTTACTCTTTCCACTGGCCACCACCCTAGTTGGGTTATCGTTCCACTGTGTTTTTTGTGGTTAGGCTCCAATTGTCAAGCAGAGGGAGAACCATTCAACCAATTCGCGTTTTAAGGTGCTCTTGGTTACATGTATGTATTTTTGGTCATCCATGAATTTTCTCTGGTTATGAAATAGATAGTGGCTCAGTATATATGGGTTTGTTCTTTCCTTGAGTCAGGCAACTGTGTTAATTGGTGATATTTTTTCTGGAATGAATCGTTGGTGGTTTTCATTGCAATAAAGTTTGAAGTCACAGAGTTATTGGTCGTTCTGAGTGTTGGCAGCCATAAAGGCTCTCTGTCATCCTTGTTGGTTTTAGTCGGAGGTTTTCATTTGGTTTAGAGTGGTTGGTTGTCTCCACGCCTTCATATTCCATACCCAGTCTTTTGTTGTTATGGGGTTTACTGGTTTGAACACCTTATGTCACTGCGCTTTGCTTCACTTGGGTATGGGTTCATTCATGTTACTAATGTTGCACAGTGGGTTGTGATTGTTGTTTCACTAAATAGATTGCTTAAGGTGATTGTTATTTCTTGGCCCTGTCCTATCTCAACATTCTCGGGTTGATTGGGAAACCACGGAGGTTATACCCTGCGTGTTCTAAGGGTTGTTACAGGACCAGAATGAAGCCTTGATTCTATGTTCATAATCTCCCCTATCACGGGATTATCACCCTGTATGCGAAGTTATTTGTGGTATACCTTGTGCGTGAACCATTGGTCTCAAAGGTTCTCACCCGATAATGGGAGTCGACTCCATGTATCCTTGTGTTGGTCCACAGAGCAAACCCTCAATTTCTCAACCCGGGTTTTGATAGAGGAAATCGTTATGGTCGTCAGGGATACTATTGGTTGTTTTGATTTGTTATTGTATGGTCGATAATGTTCGATTTTTGTCTCATCTCTATTGATTATGTTGAAAGTGGTGTTGGTTTTGGTATTTAGTCATTGCATTGGTTATTATGAAAATCAAATTGGTAAACACAACATGGTAATTGGTTGATTGGAGAATTGGTTTCAATGCACAGTCGTTGTCTCTTACATTTCAATTGTTGATTTTTTAACCCAACATTAGTTTACAATTGATTAATGCGTAGAAATGCTTTGTGTGTGATGCTTGGGCATGTGTGGTGTTCCTACAAGATTTTAAGTTGAGATAATGATTGTTGTGACTATGTATTTTAATTTCCAAATGGAGCGTTACAATCGTGGTAATTATGGCATTGTCATCCACTGTATATGTTATAGATATTATTTGATTGTGCCATCAGAGAGGGTCACAGGTTTTTAAATATGGTTTTGTTGCATTTTGATTGATTTATGTTATGAAATCGGGCCTGTTGTTGTTGCCTCGTTGTATTGGATTGATAGCCTATAATTGTGGATGTTTAGATTCAGAGTGATTGAACCTGTACAGTCTTGGAAATGCTCTTGTGTTTTTGTCGGATGTCTGTGTATTCCACAGCATAGTATGTGCTAAATGGTGATGGTTTTCTATGAGTTTAAATGGCAAGTCAATATCTTTGCATTTAAAATATTGATGGTTGTATTTGGTTGTCTGTAATGTATATTGATGAATATCATGTTTCATAGTAGAAACGGGCACAGGGTCTGTGACAGTATAACCTCATTGCAATTTAATTATTAAATGAATTAAAAGATAGAATGGAGCACGACCTTTGAGTTTGTATTTAATGATTGAAACAATTTGTGGGTAGTGGTTGATTTTGATGTTGAACATAGTGGAAATAGTTTACTGTTTATTCATTTGGGAACTGTTTTAAGATATTAATGGATAAGTGAGAACAAACAGAGTTCCCCTACAGGTTGTTTTGGAATGCATATTGTCTTGGTTGATGTCACTTTGTTAAATATTTGATTACGAACAGTGGGCAAGTTAATGCCCAGAATTGTTTGAACTATACACAGTAGTTGTTTTTTGGGTCACAATGGTCATTTGGTTGGTGTTATTTCCTGATATAGAATGATTTTATGGATTACTTAATTAATTTTATGAATAGTACCCACTCTCTTTCCCTACCACTATTTTTTTTTCGCTAATTACACCCCCCTCGCCTTACCACATCCATTTTTCACTCCCTGTTCTTAAAATTTAATTATAGTTAAGAGAATTCTATATTGGAACACAGTTTTATGATTCTTTGGTCACATTACAGTTCATTTTTGTTGTCTTTGAGCAGTAACCATGGTTATTTTCCCTCTCATTTTATCATTTTTCACTCAATACAAACCCCTCGCATATCCCAGAACCTTTTGTTCACCCCTTGATCATTGACAACAGTTAAACAATTTATATGGATTGGATTGCATGAGTCTGATATGTTGCTGAGCCAAAATCTATTTCAATATAAAGAGTTGTCATGTATGGTTGTTAAAAGGACTATTTTCTAATCAATTGTGCATGCAGGAATGAATTTTTTCAGCCGAGGTAGTCATGGCAGAGGCAATCGAGGGAGAGGTAATTGGAACAGAGGCCCAAGAAGGCCAATATTCTCCATACACTTTGACATTGACTCACAAGAGTTAGGCTAGTTGTTTCAGGCCATATTTTTCAATTGGGTTGGGAAAGGAGTGGTCCAACCTAGGCCTGAAATGCCTCTCTTCCAAGATCCACAAGCCCCTAGTATTCTTGTGCTCCCTCATGTCTCATTGCAACCTGAGGTTTTTGAAAATGACGGATGGTAGGAGATTGTCCACCCGACAGTCTCCCAACATTGTGGTTTGCCCAATTTGTCCTTACCTACTCTCCCGCCTATTAACCAGATTGTCCAAGTTGCACCTGCCCACTCACTAGTGCAGTCCTCCCATGCTAGCAAGAGATTGAAAACTAAGGGCCACCATGTCCCTAACAAAGGAAAAGTCATTGTTGCCCCTTCCTCGCCCTCCAATGGCTCTGATAAATGTGTGTCTTCCAAGATACATTTGATGGGTGATTGTTCTCACGTGATCAGCGAGATTAGGCCTAAAGGCTCAGCGCAGCCAAAGGCAAATTTAGGAAAATCAAAGGGTGACAACAACAATCAAGGAAAGATTGCATCTCATAGTGGGAAATATGGTTTTTTAGATTTTATGCTATTTATTGTTGATGACAGTTGACTTCAGAATTTTTGGACAACATGTTGTCTTTGGTTATATGAGTAATATATTTTTTGAAAATAATTTCAAATATCAATGAGCTAAATTGTCAAATGTCAATGTGATGATGGGAGTCACAAGGAGGGGTGTTTTGCTTAATTAACTAGTTATGTTATCATTGTTATGAGCTAAAGGGAGTCATGAGGGGTCCCAACTATTAGTTATTATTTACTTATAACCCTTATTATGATTATTACTTTTCCCCCTAACTAAAAATTTTCTTGATTCTTTAGTTATCTTAATTAATGAGGTAGTTCAACTACTTCAACCAATTCTAATTTTCTTAAAGGAAAAAGGAAAGGGAGGAACAAGGGGAGGATAGAAGGAGAAGCATACTAAGGTTTTCTCTTTGATTTTATGTTGAGATAGTTCAGTTTTCATTCATTCCTTAATTTATCACAAGCATAAAAAAAAATTATGATAGTAGGGTCTTATTGTAGACATCAAGATTCAGGGTTGAATTACATCATTCAGACACTTGTTTTTCAGAGGTGTTGATCTATCTTTGATAGTCTGTGTAGACTTGTCTATTTGTGAATTAGTTTTCATGACTGACAAAGGATATTGTGTAGAGTCGAGTGGGAAGCAATCTGTGACAAGTTGATCAAGCTTTTAAAGTTTAGTTTTTTATTTTCTGTCAGAGGTCCTTTTGTATGTTCCATCGGGGATGTCTAAGTTTCACTTTGGTTTGAAATCTCTACATGAAATTTTGTAAAAGGAATGAATTTTTAGTGAATTGGAATGAAATAAAGGATTGATTTATGTCTCATCTATCTTGATTACCATCTTGGTGTCTTTACTTCTGTCTCTACATTTATTTTAGCAACTATTATATTCAAAAAATCATATTACAATAAATTTTCCAGCAAGCTTTTAATTGTGAAAAGACTAGCCTAAGCACTTGTAATATATACTTGTGAGTTAGGATTTTATTTTTGATGGCTATAAACATAGGGTGATATTCTCGTCTATTTTTCTTTAGCCAAGCAGAATCCAAAAATTCTTGAGTGAGATCATTTCATATATTTTCCTCAACATTTATTTGGCAACCATACTGGGGGGATCTTTGATATCTCTCTGGTTAATTTTCATACTCGATTTTCATCGATACATCTATTTTTCTGATATTGATTCTTTGATTGTTTTATTTCTTAATGACTATGTCTGTTGCAAGGCAGCCCAATATTGAGCCCGGTCTTCAAGATCAGACCAGCATTGCTTTGAATTTGTTTAATACCATTTTAGACATTGCCACTACCCATGCTGAGCTTAACCATTCTTGGGAAACAATTGAATGAGATATTAGTGCTCAAGAACGATTGGAAGCTAGACGTGGATAGCCTAGAAATCAGCAGTAACCTTCTATTTTCTTCAATTTTGGCCTTTCTTTCATGTCCTTAGACTCTCGTGATTCTAGAAGAAGAAGACGCTTATCACCAGAAATCAATCCTATTGTTGAAATAGGAAGAAGGAACGTTCTGTTATCTACCCAACAAAGTTCTCTAAGGAGAACTTTGTCTGATTCATCCAGTTCGTCTTTCTATCCCTCATCTATCCTCTAAGGAGAACTTTGTCTGATTCATCCAATGCTTGGCCTCGGTTGGACTATTCCCTGTCGAATCCAATTAAACAACCCAGCATGGAACAATTGGCCAAGCTCTTCAGAATCAACATCAAAGTGTATTGAGAACCTAGGCCTCCTTGGGCCTCGATTCCAGTTACCTCTACCTCTGTTTCCTCGGCCATGGCTTCCCCGACTGAAAAAAATCATCCTGCATATGTTAAAAATTAGCAAATAGTCTTTTAAATAACCATGCATGACAACTCCTTAAAAATATGAAATAGATTCGGCTCAGAATGTATTAGGCTCATGCAATCCAATCCATACAAATTGTTCTAATGTTAATCAATGAGCAAGCGGGTGGAAAAAATGTTCAGGGATACATGAGGGGTTTGTAATTAGCAAAACTATGATATAATGAAAGGGGAGAGATATGGTCAACGCTCAATGATAACAACAATCAACTATAAGAAAACCAATAAACCTCACTGCAATCCACACAGAATTCTATCACTTCTATCCAATCTAACACAGAAATTCTCTTAGTTGTAATAAATGTCAGAACAAGGGGTGAATAAAATGAATATGGGATATGTGAGGGGGTTGTAATTAGCAGAAAATGAGATAATGAGAGGGGGAAAAAAATGTTTACTGTTCATGAGATTACTCAAGCCATCCATAACATAAACCAACAATCAGATGGCTGAGTAATAATTCATGTATATTTAACTAGTTCACTGTCCAATAATAAAATATCCAACACAGTGCCATCATTAAAGGTAAGTATTTCACACAATTTGTAATAGGTTTCTTCCCCTTTGTTCGTAGATTCTGCATGTTATAACAGTCAACAATAGAACTCATTCCCAATATGTAATCATTAACATCCACCATTACCATACAATTCTCCAATCTATATTTAAAAGTCATATTTCCGAAATAATAATGAAGTCATTGTTTATGCAATAGAGCCAATCAAGGGCTGTAATGATATTCATTCCCATCAAGATAATCAAAACCTCACATGCCACAACTGAAATTATAATTGACTATACAACCAAACAGCCACTATTTAGACCCAGGCTATGCAGGAGTAAATTTCCAAGGCAATGTAACCATGCCACTGTAAAACAAAACAACTCAATGTGACTTAAAAACCAAACCAAAAAACCAACACGCCTGTCATCAACAGTGGTCAATTTTCAATCAATAAGGCGCTTAAAACTTAGTGGATATCACTGGGCATGAAAAAAACTGAGAAAACTTCATGGTGCAACAATTCCACTAATCACACAACAACATATGACCATGATATAACTCAATAAATCGTGTCGAGCTATTGATTTAGCCAATCGTGATTGACCAAGCTGTGCGCACTTAGTTTTATTCAACCAGCAACAAGATATGCAATAGATATACCCATTCCAATAATTTACTTTGCAAAACACCCTATACAGAACGCAACTTGTGTGAGCAACCCCAATATTCGAAACCAATGCCAGCCATCAACCTAAACATCAAAAGTGTGAATATTAGTGACTGTATATCAACTAACAAATGCAATTGTGGTAGATAAACAACCAACCGAACAAGCCATGGTAGCTACGCATAACCAAGCATCCAATCGACACAGGGCAGAGGCCCTTCCATTAAAATCGTTGAGTTACTTAGCATAAGGCGGGTGACTGTGACCTTAAAAAGAAAATAGCAATGTAAGGTTTATGCTAATATCACAGAGGTAGTGATGGGAATCCATACCAACATGATGGCTATACGACCCACGGGTCAACCTGTATTCAAGGTAATAGACCACAATAGCTGGAAACAACTTGAAAGGCTCGACAGTTTCCCTATACAACCCCAGCCTGTAGGGTTAAGGGTTTGCACATTAGCCTTCACAGGAAGAATCAAAATAACTTCAGTGAGACTTCAAGACCGAAGGTGTACGCATAAGGGGTTGTGGTGCTTGTGGATGGGAGACAGTCCCTTGACAAGGCCAAAACAATAAAACAGGGACCCAATAACCGTGAAGACAGTCATCCAGCCATGATTTTAAACAAAACCCTTCAACCAACACATAGTGGTAATAAATAACTATCATCCAGGAATACTAACAATGCAACGAACTTAATTGATATAAGTTGAACCATCTATTTTCCATTCAAATCCAAAATTCCACATAGTTGCAGCACTCAGGACAAACACAAACCCACACAACTGAGCCAAAATCATTTCATAACCAGAGTGAAGTCAAGAATGGCCAAAAGAGACATACCTGTTAATCGAAATCCTTAAGACGAGGTGTGGCCGAGCGGTTTCACCCTGCTAAAAATATGGAGCATGAACACAACAAGAAGATCAAACAATAGTCTGACTAGGGTGGCAGCCAACGAGAAGGGTAAAGGTGACATGCAATAAATGCACTTCGCCTCCACCCTCATCTCATTTACTCCACAGTACATGCCAACAAGCCTTCCATTAACACCATTAATCAACCAGTGCATCAATAGTATCGACACATTTAAACCATAGCATAATCCAAGTCCACATAATAATTCAACCATTTGCAATCACCTTGCCAAATGCGCCACCTATGTTTACATTTCTGATATAACTCAAATAAATCACTTGACCACTACACAATATAAACGATCATGTATAGAATCATCACCAAATAGCATGATCAACATCAACCCGAAACATAGCATAATCACCATAAAAAAGGCAAGTTGTCACTTCCATGAGCCACCAATGTTATAACATATGTATATCGATTATTGATTCCATTAAGCAATGCATAACCAATGCATTATCACCTTGCCAAATGTGCCACCAAAATTTCCACCATATGCATATAAAAATGTAACTTAACAATATTTCATAGCCATTTCTTTGTTATCTAGGACTTAACCACTATCAACAAGTCTTTTCATGCATATAGTATTGCATAGCTAGGTCTCTTTTGCATTAGATATAGTATTTTTATTTTCCTCAAAATGCCTTCCTGCAATTTTCACTAACATTTTTGTTGTACAGGTGCGAGAAGAACAAATACCATAAATGAATAGCAGGTTGTAGTATCATGAAGGAACAACATATCAAAGCTTAACTGATATCAACAACAATCGTATTCTCATCAACCATGTAAAACTTTGTAGCACATTATCATAACATTGAAAATGAACAGACCTGATCTTCAAAAGTTCAAGGGAGTCTCACCTACTGGAATTATTTAGTCTTATATAATAATAGGCTTAGCAACACTTTGCGGGCGAAATTACGTTGACGTTTTCAATCGTCAACAACAATCAAGTCTTTCAACTTGCATTTCACCAAGTTATACAATCAAATCCATGAACTCATTCGACCTCAGAACCAAGACGCTTTCATGCATTACTATAATGCATTACCTTCCCCCTATCATCATAGGCTTGAGGAAAAAACCATTGATAATCTCGGTTGCACTCTGCATGCTTGTTCAAAGTATGAAGAACAACTTGAAAGAATTGGTCTTCCCCAGGGAGGATTGGTTAGACAGACATACATGTTCGCCCTTTTACAACTAGTACAAGACATGAACAATCATATGATATCGTATGAGTGGAAAGGAACTGTCTCCCCTCTCACCCCTAGAGTTTCATCCTCTTCTGCAACCCCCTTTAGAAATCTAGTTAAAAATAATTTTCATCCTAAAGTTATCTTGCCTCGAAATTGGTGTAACTTCTGCAAGGAACACGATGAGGAAACCACATGTGAGGTAAATAAGAGTGCCAAAGATAATATCTTTGATAAGATACCAAAATCTACTATCGTTGTCCTAGATTTTGGAGAGCCAGAAGATTTCATGGTCATCAATACTAGGAACAAATCCTATGCTCCCAAGGGCAAATTTGATCCTCCCCACAATTCTTCTAGCCCAAGCTCATCCTCACCCGCTGCTACTGTTCAGGTTCCTAAGGTTCCTGATATTCAAGGAACAAATTCTCCTCTCCCCTCTTCCAAATATAATATCTTGAACCAGTTGGCCAACATAAAATCATATGCGACCCTTTTGGACATGGTTGTCGTCCCTAAACAACAAATGCATCTGAAACAATTCATGGAAGGAAAAAATTTTGTTGTAGCCAATCTTTCTGAAGAGGTAAATGAAGAGGATTCATCTGTAAATAAAGTAGGTGTACATAACTTTAGATACCCTGTAAAAAATCCCCCTTTTATATTTATGTAAGGATTATGGATAAGATTGCCCATTGTTTCCTCATTGATGGCGGTTCGGGCCCAAGTGTGCTATTGAAGATTATTATGGAAGATTATTATGAAAACTCCAAAATCATGCTCTCCTATAATAGTCTACAACAAACAACCATAGGCGAGATCAAGGATGTGACCTTAGTTTTATGCGCTCATCCTGAAATAAGGACAACCATCAGCATTCAGGTAATTGATATGCATGTAAAGAATTACTCAGTTATTTTGGGAAGAGATTGGAAAGCCTTAATAGGTGGATACCTCTCACTCGACGGGACGCATTTATCTGTGCCTCGAAATGTTAAGAACATTATAGTCCTTAGAGAGGAAAGGATTTCACCCTACATAGAGAGTGTTCCACAATCTAGTGTAAACTATATTGAAGAGAACCTAGGAGTGTATTCCATCTTTGTTGAGGAGGATAATATTACTTTGGAACAAATCAATTTAGATGATGATATGTGGCACATGCACTTTGATGGTTCACACTCTAATGAAGGTAATGGGGCTGGCATTATCTTGGTTTCCCCTCTAGGGAAAATTCACAATTTTTCTTACAGGTTGGAGTTTGCTTGTACAAACAATGTCACTAAATTCGAAGCTTTAATATTAGGCATTGAAAGCGCCCTTAATCTCGGTTGTGGTCACCTTTCAGTTTTTGGATATTCTGAGCTTGTTGTGAACCTGATATATAACATATGCTCTCCTAGCAACAAGATAATGGAATGATACACCCAAATTGTTTGAGCACTTATCTTGAACATTTTATCTTTCAACATCACTCATGTTAAGGGGAAGTTGAATTCAATGGATGATCGGTTAGTTGTCTTTGAAACTTCTCCTAATCAACAACCTTTTCCTCACAGGCCTGATTGTTCTTTTCAATCTCTATATCGTTCACATATCCTGGACAATGTAGAATCTTGGAAGGTCTTCCTTAACGATGAGAGCATTTTTGCTTTCATTCAAGATGAACCTCTTAAGCCCAAGGAAATGACATCCATAGAAAACAACAAAATTCCTAAGGGCTCGACTCCTCTTGAGAGTTCGTTTTCATCGAGTGATGTAGGCAATAAAGAGAAACAGAGAGAAGAGGGGTCAAGAAGGGAGGTGGGTGAAACCATCTCCTGGAATATTGGGGCACTTGAATCTTCAAAGAATGTTAAAATAAGTACCCAATGTTCTGATAAAGAAGAAACGAAGTTTTCCAAGCTCCTTGGTGGATTTCAAAATGTTTTTGATTGGTCCTATGAGGATCTTCATGGTTTTCATCCTGGTCTTACACAACATGCTATCCCCATCAAGGAAGGCATGAAACCAGCTTGGCAAAAACAAGGGCATATTAACACTACATTTAAAGCAACTTTTCAAAAGGAGTTGGAAAATCTCTTAAGGGTTGGGATTATTTTTCCAGTCTACCCTGAATGGGCTTCCAATTGGATATTTGTTTCAAATACCACTGATCATATTAGAACCTGCATTAATTTTCACACTTTCAGTTGGGCTATTATGAGAAATCCTTTTCCTCCTCTTAATATGGGAATGATTGTGCAGCAGGTTGTAAGTTAAGGGAATACAATAACATCACCTATAAGGATGGTGAGACCAATGTTGAGGAAAAGATATGAATTGATCTTACTCAAGCATTTTCAGACTTTACTTGGCTAAAGTAAAGTAGACGGGAATATCACCCTATGTTTATAGCCAACCAAAAATATATATCCTAACTCACAAGTATTAATTACAAGTGCTTAGGCTAGTCTTTTATCAACAAAATCTTACTGGAAATTCACTTTTTATGTATTTTTTTAAACATATCAGTTACTGAAATAAATGCAAGAACAGAAGTAAAGACACCAAGATGCTACTCAAGATATATGAGACATAAAGAAATCCTTTATTTCATTCCAATTCACCAAAGAGTCATTCTTTTTACAAAACTTCACACAGAAATATTGGACCAAAGTCAAACTTAGAAATCCTCGATGGAACATACAAAAGGACCTCTGACAAAAAACCAAAACTAAACTCTAAAATTTGGATCAGCTTGCCACAGATTGTTGCCCACTCGACTCTGCACAATAGCCTTTATTAGTCATGAAAATTAATTCATAAACAGACAAGTCTACACAGACTATCAAAGACAGACCAACACCTCTGAAGAACAAGTGTCTGAATGATTTGATTCATCCCTGAATATTGTTGTCGACAATAAGACCTTGCAATCACAAAAGAAAAATTAGGTTGTGATGAATATATGAATGAATGAAAACTGAACTATCTCAGCATAAACTCAAAGAGCAAACCTTATCATGCTTTGTGCTTCTATCCTTTTCTTGTTCCTCCCCTTAGTTCATCTTTTAACAATTTAGAATTGGTTAGAGTAGTTGAACTAACTTATTAGTTAAGCTAACATAAGGCCTTAACTAACTTTAGTTAAGGAAGGGGGGAAAAGTAATCATCATAATAGGGTCATAATTAGATAATAACTAATAGGTGGGACCCCCTTGTGACTCCTTTAGTGATAACAATCATCACATCATAACATAATCCATTTCTTAAGAAAACACACCCCTTGTGCCTCCCTTCAAAAAAATATTTTCCTTTGAAAATTGTAGCTCTTAAATTTGAAAATATTTCAAACTAATACTCATATATCAAAATTAAAACATGTTGTCCAAAATCCAAGGAGTCCACTGTCATAAAACAATAAATAACATAAAATTTAAAAACCATATTTTCTAGTTTGTGAAGCAACCCTTCCTTGGTTGTTGTTGTCACCTCCTGATTTCCCTGAAATTGCCTTGAGTTGGGCAGAGCCTTTAGGCTTTATCTCACTGATCACGTGGGAACAATCATCCCTCAAATGCATTCGTGAAGACACGGATTTGTCAGAGTCATTGGAGGGTGAGGAATGGGCAGCAACAGCTTTTCCTTTATCAGATGCATGGTGGGCTTCAGTCTTCAATCTCTTGTTGGCATGGGAGGATTGCACTGGCGAGTGGTTAGGGGCAGCTTGGGAAATGGGGTTCAAAGGTGGGGGAGCAAGCAAGGTTAATTTTGGCCAGCCATGGTGTTGGGAACACAAAATGCATGAGCAACCCCAATATTCGTAACCAATGCCAGCCATCAACCGAAACATCAAAAATGTGAATATTAGTGACTTTATATCAACTAACAAATGCCATTGTGGTAGAGAAACAACCAACTAAACAAGCCATGGTAGCTACGCATAACCAGGTATCCAATCGACATAAGGTAGAGGCCCTTCCATTAAAATCGTTGAGTTACTTAGCATAAGGCGGGTGATTGTGACCTTAAAAAGAAAATAGCAATGTAAGGTTTATGCTAATATCACAGAGGCAGTGATGGGAAGCCATACCAACATGATGGCTATACGACCCACGGGTGAGCCCGTATTCAAGGTAATAGACCACAATAACTGGAAACAACTTGACAGGCTCGACAGTTTCCCTATGCAACACCAGCCTAGACTTCGAGGCCGAAGGTGCATGCAGAATGGGTTGTGGTGCTTATGGATGGGAGATAGTCCCATGACAAGATTGAAACAAGAAAACGGGACCCAATAACTGTGAAGACAATCATCCAGCCATGATTTTAAACAAAACCATTCAACCAACATGCAGTAGTAATAAAGAACTATCACCCAAGAAGACTAACAATCCAACGAACTTAACTGATATAAGTTGAACCATCTATTTTCCATTCAAATCCAAAATTCCACACAGTTGCAGCACTCAAGACAAACACAAACCCACACAACTGAGTCAAAATAATTTCATAACCAGAGTGAAGTCAAGAATGGCCAAAAGAGACATACATGTTAATCAAAATCCTTAAGACAAGGTGTGGCCAAGCGGTTTCACCCTGCTAAAAATCCGGAGTGTGAACATAACAACAAGATCAAACAATAGTCTGACTAGGGTGGCAGCCAATGGGAAGGGTAAAGGTGACGTGAAGTAAATGCATGTCGCCTCCACCCTTATCTCATTTACTCCACAGTACATGCCAACGAACCTTCCATTAATACCATTAATCAACCAGTGCATCGATAGTATTGACACATTTAAACCATAGCATAATCCGAATCCACATAATAATTCAACCATTTGCAATCACCTTGCCAAATGCGCCACCTATGTTTACATTTCTGATATCACTCAAATAAATCACTTGACCACTACACAATCTAAACGATCATGTATAGAATCATCACCAAATAGCACAATCAACATCAACCTGAAACATAGCATAATCACCATAAAAAACGCAAGCCATCACTTCCATGAGCCACCAATGTTATAACATATGTATATCAGATACCGATTCAACTAAGCAATGCATAACCAATGCATTATCACCTTGTCAAATGCGCAACCAAAATTTCCACCATATGCATATAAAAATGTAACTTAACAATATTTCATAGCTATTTCTTTGTTAGCTAGGACTTAACCACTATCAACAAGTATTTTCATGCATATAGTATCGCAAAGCTAGGTCTCTTTTGCATTAGATATAGTATTTTTCTTTTCCTCAAAATGCCTTTCTGCAATTTTCACTAACATTTTTGTTGCACAGGTGCAAGAAGAACAAATACCATAAATGAATCGCAGGTTGTAGTATCATGAAGGAACAACATCTCAAAGCTTAATTGATATCAACGACAACCATATTCTCATCAACCATGTAAAACTTTGTAGCACATCATCATAACATTGAAAATGAATAGACTTGATCTTCAAAAGTTCAAGGGGGTCCCACATACTAGCATTATTTAGTCTTATATAATAATAGGCTTAGAAACACTTTGCACGCGAAATTATGTTGACGTTTTCAATCGTCAACAAACTAGCGACTCCACAGGGAAATTTGTTTTTAACAAATTAGAACTCAGAACTCATGGTTTCAGAGACCAAGAATAGTAATCTTAAGAAGATGTGACTTAAATGATTATGCAACAGGGGGAAGTGAACGGATTTAATGGAAAGATGACCGGGAATTTGGAAATAACTCATGAAAAGTGTTAAGTATGAGGGGATTTACCACTGTATGCACAATCATTTGACTAGAATAAGCTCTTAACTTGAAAGAGGAAACTTATAGATTTTCTCTTAAGCTCTTGATGGATGAAGAAATGGCAAGCAGAAGCGAGAAACAACCAATTCCCCGTAAGATAGCAGCGGAAATATGTAACAAATTCAAGGGCCCTTCAGCGGAGATATCATAGCAACTGTGCAAGATTGATTGTTATTGACTAACAATGAATTGAAGGAGTGTCACTGTGGCATAATTGATCCAACAATATAACCTGACCAAATACTAAAAGATGATAAAGACAAAATTTGCAACAGAAGTAATAATGCAGAAATTAAAATAGCAGTAGTAAAAGACACAAATAAAATGCAACAACAAAAAATTTAACTCAGAAAGAAGAAACCAAAGTGTTGTAAAGAAGAAAAAGAAGCACAAAAAATTGAAAACAAAGCTAAGCTACTAGTATACAGAAAGATCACATCAGCAAAGAAAACTTTTCACATTAGTCCCTCGCAATACTTCAAGAGAGGACTGTTAGTGCTGTGAGAAAACCATTTTCTCTGTAATTCCTTTAAAATTTCCGAGTTAGTGTCCAAGACAAAAGTAATCTGGAAATGACCCAACACTTGACACTCTGACGTAACTATCAGCCTTTTGACACATACATATAAATCATCAATATAAACATGGAGACTGACCAATTCATAAAAAGTTGTGTGTATAGGTATTTTTAAGGCGATACTTGTATCAAGTAAGCCAGAGGGCAGGAAATTGTAAGACATAGTATCGCAATTAGAAATGAAAGTGGTTTTGTGATAAATTTCCCCTTCTACCTTGATTTTATTGTAACCAAATAAACTATCAAGTAAGGGCTCCAAGTATAACTCTACGATATGTTGATGAAACAGTGCCATATTGAGAGGAGGGAAAGGATTTCTTATAATTTCTTGTCTAAAATTTCGAAGACTAATGCAGGTTTAAAATTATCAGGGATATTCGAAGCAGGTTCCCCATTGGAAACCCCTTCAAGGTGGACAAAAGAAAACATTTCAGTTCTTAAGGAATTCCTCAACTCCCTTCGAAAGGTTGCTTCTAGTGCAGAGTTCACAAGTCTTTGTTTTTTCCTGGTTGTTTTCATAATATGTTGAACAAGACCTGGATCAAAACCACGAAGACTCGCATTAAACCAAGCAAAAACCTTTTGAAATCCACTAAGTAATTCAACAAATTTCATTTCTTCTTTATTAGAACCCTGGATATTTATTTTAACGTTCAATGAAGATCCAAGTGTCCTAATGTTCATGGAGATAGATTCAACCACCTTCAGTTGTGACTCCTCTTCTTTTTCTTTATTGCCTCCAACACTCAATGAAAATGAACTCTCAAGAGGAATCAAGCCCTCAAGAATCTTATTATTTTTAGTGGTTATAATTTCCTCGAGATTAAGAGGTTCATCTTGGATGATCGTGAAAATTCTCTCGTCATCAAGGAGGGCCTCCCAAGATCCTACATGGCCAGGAATATACGTATGATATAGCAGTTGAAAATCACATTCAAGCCTGTGAGGCAAAGATTGTTGATTAGGGAAGGCTGCAAAGACAACTAACCGATCAGCCATGGAATTCAATTCCTTCTTCACATGAGTGATATTGAAAGATAGCAGGTTCGAGACAAGTGCCCAAACTATTTGGGAGTATTCTTCTATCAGCTCATTGTCAGGAAAGAATATTTTGTGTATCACGTTCACAACAAGATCAAAACTTCCAAAAACCGAAAAGTGACCACAACCGAGATTAAGGGTGTTCTCAATTCCTAATAATAAAGCTTTGAAATCAGCAACATTATTCAAACAAGCAAACTCTAACCTGTAGGACAGATTATGAATTTTTCCTGCAGGAGAAACCAAGGTAATTCCAACCCCATTTCCTTCACTAGATCATGAACCATCAACATACATATGCCATAAATCCTTATCTAAATCAGTTCTTTCCAAAGGAATATTATCCTCTTCAGCAAAGATGGAATATACTCCTAGGTCTTCTTCGACATGGTTTATGTTGGGTTGCAGAACATTCTCTATGTAGGGTGAAATCCTTCCCTCTCTAAGAACTATGATATTTTTACCATTCTGAGGAACGGATAAATGTGTCTCATCGAGCAAGAGGTATCCACATGTTAGGGATTTCCAATATCTTCCCAAGACAATTGAATAATTGCCCATAGGAATATCAATCACCTAAATGCTGAGGATTTTCTTTATCTTAGGATGAGCGCATAAAACCAAGGTTACATCCTTAATCTCGCCTATGGTCGTTTGTTGAAGACTATTATAGGAAAGCATGCTTCTGGCATTTTCGTTTGTACAAGATAAGCCTAACTCTTCCATAATAATCTTCAACATGACACTTGGGCCTGAACCACCATCAATGAGGCAACAATGGGCGATTTTATCCATAACATTTACAGAAATATAAAAAGGGGGATTTTTTACAGGGTATCTGAAGTTATGTACACCTACTTTATTTACAGAAGAATCCTCTTTGTTTACCTCTTCAGAAAGATTGGCTACAAAGGAAGCTTTTCCTTCCATGAATTGTTTCAGATGCATCTGTTGTTCAGGGAAGACAACCATGTCTAGGAGGGTTGCATCTGCCTTGATGTTGGCCAATTGATTCAAGATATTGTATTTGGAAGAGGGGGGAGGAGGAGTGATCCCTTGACTCTCAGGAATTTTGGGAACCTGGGGTGTAGCTGCGATTGAAGATGAACTCAGGTTAGAAGAACTGTGAGGAGGGTCAAATTTTCCTTTTTGGGGCATAGGCTTTGTTCCTAGTATTGATGACCATGACATCTTCTGGCTTGGAAAAATCTAGGACAGTAATAGTAGCTTCTGGTCTTTTACAAGAGATCTTGTCTCTGAAAATATTTCTTACCTCACATGTGGTTTCTTCATGGTGTTCCTCGCAAAATTTACACCAACTCCGAGGCAGGATAGCCTTTGGTTGGAAAAAAAATTCAACTAGACCTCTAAAAGGAGGGGCAAAAGAGGATGAAGTTCCAGGGGTGAGTGGGTTAACAGTAGCTTCTGCTCAAAAGATATCATACAGTTGTTCATATATTGTACCAGTTGTAAGAGAGCAGACATATCTGTCTATCTAACTGATTCTCCCTTGGGTAGACCAGTTCGTTCAAGTTGTTCCTCATACTCTGAGCAAGTGTGCAGAGTGGAACTGAGATTATCAATGGCCTTTTCTTCAAGCCTGTGACAGTAAGGAGAAGGCAATGCATTGTAGTAATGCATGAAGGCAGCTTGGTTCTGAGGGTGGATGAGTTCAAGGATTTGATTATACAACTTGCTGAAACGCAAGTTGAAGGACCTGATGGTCTCACCATATTTGTAAGTGACATTGTTGTACTCCCTTAACTTCTCAGCAGGGCTTTTGGATTGCTCGTAAGTGGATCAGAACTAATAAATCAACTCCTCCCAAGTAGACAAGATCTTAGGAGGAAGGTCAAAGAAATCAGCCGCAGCCTTTCCTTCAAAGGAATTGACAAACAAGCACATGCAAGTGTCATTGTCGTTAGCCCCTATGTTATGACAAGCATTAGAAAATGCCACTAGGTGTTCATTGGTACTGGCAATGTTATTTTTTGAAAACTTAGGCAAATGCTCTTTAAACTTTGGAAGTGGGCGAGTAGTAGGTTTTAGGTTAAGAGGAGAGGACACATGCCATGGTGTGTTCATGGCATCTTCTTCAAACTGAAAAAAGCCATACTTTTTAATGACTTTCGTGGGGTTTGTAGTAGATTGGACAGGGATGTGGTGGTTGTACAAGCTACCAATCACTTATGATGATGAATATTGGGAAGATGGAGCACTTCCAATGCCACCAGAGCCACCACTAGATGCCATCTTGTGGATGATAGATGAGGGAAAGAAAGACGAGCTGGACAAATCGAATAAAGTTCTCCTTAGAGCACTTTGTTGGGAAGATAAAACAACGTTTCTTCTTCCTATTTCAGAAATAGGATTGATTTTATGTGGCAAGCCTCTTCTTCTTCTTCTAGAAGCACAAGAATCTAAGGACATGAAAGAAAGGCCAAAACTGAAGAAACAAAAAGGTTATTGTTGATTTCTAGGCTGCCTACGTAGAGCTTCCAATTGTTCTTGAACACTAATATCTCTTTCAATTGTTGCCCAAGAACGGTTAAGCTCAACATGGGTCCTACCAATGTCTAAAATAGTATGAAACAGGTTCAAAGCAATGTTGGTTTGGTCTTGGAGACTGGGCTCAAGATTGGGTTGTCTTGCAACAGGAACAGTCATGAATAGCAAAACAGTCAAAGAATCAAAAACAGAAAAAGAAAGATGTATCGATGAAAATCGAGTATAAAATTTAACCAGAGAGATATTGAAAATCTCCCCAATATGGCCGCCAAATAAATGTTGAGGAAAAGATATGAATTGATCTTACTCAAGCATTTTCAAACTTTACTTGGCTAAATTAAAGTAGATGGGAATATCACCCTATGTTTATACCCAACCAAAAATATATATCCTAACTCACAAGTATTAATTGCAAGTGCTTAGGCTAGTCTTTTATCAACAAAAGCTTGTTGGAAAATCACTTTTTATGTATTTTTCTGAACATATCAGTTTTTGAAATAAATGTAAGAACAAAATTTAAGACACGAAGATGAAACTCAAGATATATGAGGCATAAAGCAATCCTTTATTTCATTCCAATTCACCAAAGAATCATTGTCTTTACAAAACTTCACACAGAAATATTGGACCAAAGTCAAACTTATAAATCCCCGATGGAACATACAAAAGGACCTTTGACAGAAAACCAAAACTGAACTCTAAAAGTTGGATCAACTTGCCACAGATTGCTTCCCATTCGACTCTGCACATTAGCCTTTATCAGTCATGAAAATTAATTCATAAACAGACAAGTCTACACATACTATCAAAGACAAATCAACACCTCTGAAGAACAAGTGTCTGAATGATTTGATTCAACCATGAATATTGTTGTCTACGATAAGACCCTGCTATCACAAACAAGAATTAATATGTGATGAATATATGAATGAATGAAAACTGAACTATCTCAACATAAACTCAAAGAGCAAACCTTAGCATGCTTTGTGCTTCTATCATTTTCTTGTTCCTCCCCTTAGTTTAACTTTTAACAATTTAGAATTGGTTAGAGTAGTTGAACCAACTTATTAGTTAAGCTAACATAAGGCCTTAACTAACTTTAGTGAATGAGGGGGATAAATTATTGACCATCTAGCCAGGGTCAAGGTTTGGTAGAGGAATTCCTCTCACCATATCGAGACTAACTTTGTGGTTGAAATTTTTAGTTAGAGTTAAAAATCGCACGCGCACCCTGACCTAGCTCTGTAACAATTAAGGGTTTGAGAGAGCTACCATAGCAGCCCAGGGAGGGGAGCCACCACCCCCTCCTTCCCCCGCCTCCTCCTTCAGACGCCTGGTTGAAGCATGCAGCAAAAAGTCGACCGCCGCAGAAGCCCCAAGCTTTGTCAAGAAACTGAACGATATTCCAGAGATCGACCTCCCTCCAGATTTCCCTATCAAAGTCACCCTATCTCTCTCTGAACGAGGACTCATTGGTTAGTTTATGGAGCTCTGGCCCTCAACCAGATCCACCTACAACTGGATTCAACGAAATTGGAGACCTCTGATAGAAAATAGTGTGACATGCTACGCGGTCGGGTGAGGATACTTCATCTTAGAATTTATCTCCCAAGAGGACAGAGATCTGATCCTCAGAAATGGCCCATACTTCATGGGCACTCAAGGAATCTACCTAAACATATGGACTCCGAACTTTGACCCTGCTTCGAAAGTCCCCAAGGATGTCCCGGTCTGGGTAAGGCTTCCCAACTTGCCAATCCACTGCTGGAACCCCTCCTCGCTTCAGGCAATAGGCAATGGACTTGGGCGCTACATCGACCGAGCAGAACCTAGAGACCAGTATTCTTGTGCGAGGATCTGTGTAGAGATTGATCTGGAAGTAGGCCTACCAGAGGCCATAAAGCTGAAGGTCGGTAACTGGCAGCATTTCCAAAAGCTGGACTACGAACATCTCCCATTCAAGTGCCGAGGCTGCCATGAATATGGCCATTTCCAAAGAAATTATCCAAAAATCCCCCCCTCCACTGAAAAAGAAGGGGATGAAGGATGGCAGCAAGCTCGTAAAGGGAGATCAAGAGCAAGAGGCCAAAGGAATGAACATACAGAACCACAGAAAGCTAAGCCCACGGAAACTACAGAAAAGGAGAACAGCTTCAGAATCTTAGCCAAAGGAATGGAGGACAGAGAGCAAGATCCAACTAAAGAAGTTCATGAGGGAGAAAAGAAAGATCAGAATCCTGTAAACAAGGGGAACAAGCCAACAGAAGAAGCAGGGATGCAAAATAACTCCCCCCAGAAGCAAGTCGGCAATCAGATCATAGAGGAGGGGGAGATCTTGTTAAGCAGTGACTCAGACGAAGCAAGTGAGGTTTGGGCCACCCCAAAGAAAAAGGGAAGAGGTCGGAAGTCAAAAAATGCAGAAAGGAACTAGGAAGCCCACAAAGCCGTGCTCAATGGGTCACAGCCCACCATCAAAAATGCGTTGTCGGTCCATAACACATGGAAGCAGATCAAAGCCTCCCAAGGAGGCCAGCCCCCCCCCCCCCCNNNATAATTATCACAACCTCCTGGAACTGTAGGGGAATGGGAAGCAAAAAGAAGGAAGAATCGTTAAAAGATATTCTCAAATCCTCGAAATCAAGTATCCTACTGCTCCAGGAGACTAAAATGAGCCAGCAAGATGCGCTCAAAACCCTGTTGAAAGTTTGGAAAGGAAGTCTAGGAGTCGTCGGAAATGCAAGGGGCGCCTCAGGAGGGCTATGTACAATGTGGGATGCCTCCAAAATATACCTGCTCAGCTCTGACATCTGCATGCATTGGATTCACACCAGATTCCTCCACAAAGACACGGGTTGTCAAGTAAGCATCTTTAATATTTATGCAGCACAACTTTTGGGGGGAAAAAAACATTGTTGGGAATCCCTGCAGGCCTACCTTCAGCAAAACAATCTCACCAATATCATCTTTGGTGGAGATCTAAATGTAACTCTAGCCCAGAATGAGAAGAGGGGCAGCTCGATAGTAAGAGACCCGGCTAGAGAATGGGTAGAGGACTTAGCCTCCGCATGGGACCTTCTGGATATCAAACTAGTCAAGGGTCGTTACATGTGGACCAATAAGAGAATAGGTCCTGGGCACATCGCTGCCAGATTGGACAGATTCCTCGCACAAAGCTCCCTTATGCTGCTAGGACTTGAAGCAAAGGCTTAAATTTTGGCCCATAGTGTATCTGATCACAAACCAATTCGGTTAGAAATAAAAAAAGATCAAGTCAAGGGGCCCATCCCCTTCAGATTCATCCCAAATTGGATAAATGATCAAGGATTCACAGCACTGGTAGCAAACGTATGGGCCTCCACAGTCCATGGTTCAGCATCCTACGTGTGGGAGGAAAAAATTAAAAGGTTGAAATATGCCCTGAAGTCATGGGCCAAAATCCAAACGAGCCCAACAGCAATGCGCCTAGCAGCCCAAGGCCAACTTGAAGCTCATCAACTGACAATGGAACAAAAGGAGATCACCCCGGAAGTCTTGCAAAAGGAGGACATCCTTCAACGGCAATGGCATCAAGCCTGCAGAATGGAGGAAAACTATTGGCGGCAGAAGTCGAGAAGTTTATGGTTGCAAGAAGGAGACCGCAACATAGCCTTTTTTCACAAACAAGCGGAAGCAAGGAAACAATTCAAGGCAGTGACGGGAGTTAAGGTTCAGGGAAAAACAATTGCAGATCCAGAAGGCATTAAACAAGCAGCTTATGAAACTTTTGAGAAGCTATACACAGACCCAGAGGACATGGAT
>JASDQU010101659.1:837670-854382 GCA_032191745.1 Picea mariana
TAAATCAAACTCTATCTTCTTTGGTTCTTCCTTACTTGGTAGGACTTCTTGTTTAACAACATCCTTCATTTCTCTAAATACCACATCTCGGCTATACACTACCTTCTTAGTTTCTGGGTTCCAAAGCTTATAACCTTTGAGACCATCTTTATATCCAATAAAGATACATTTTTCAACCTTCTTATCCAACTTACTCATGTTTTCCTTTGTAATATGAACATATGCATCGTAGCCAAATACCTTAAGATGTGTGAGAAAAGGTTCCTTATGAGTCCATACCTCTTGTGGAGTCTCGTCACCCAACGCTGATGAGGGTGATTTGTTGACCAGATAACATGCAATACCCACTGCCTCTGCCCAGAATTCTTGCCCTAACCCGACACCACTGAGCATGCACCTTGCTTTTTCCATCAGCGTCATGTTCATCCTTTCTGCAACTCCATTCTGTTGAGGTGTATATGGAGTAGTCTTCTGCCTTGCTATACCGCACTTCTTACAAAATTCTTCAAATTCATTCCCGCAGAACTCTCCACCATTATCTGTTCTCAGCACCTTAATTTTTTTCTCTATTTGATTCTCAACAAGAGCCTTAAACTCTTTAAACCTGTCAAAGACTTCAGATTTCTTCCTGAGGAAATATATCCAAGTTTTCCTTGAGAAGTCATCTATAAATGAGACATAGTACATAGATTTTCCTAATGATGGGACCGACACAGGTCCAAAAACATCACTGTGAACTAGTTGTAAAATTCCTTCTACCCTCGTTGCACCAGAGGGGAATCTTACCCGATTCGGCTTCCCATATAGACAATGTTCACAGAAATCAAAATCTAGAGAGCAGTTAGACATACCTTCAACCATACCTTTACCATGTAGTAGTCAAAGACCCTTCTCTCCGATATGCCCCAGTCATTGATGCCACAAAATAACCTTTTCTCCAGAGACTGTAGGAGTTCTTTCTTCTTCAACTCCAATATCACGAACAATGGAGATTTTACACCCATCACTAATAGTGCTTCCTAGCAGCTTATACAGAGTTCCAAACTGAACTGCCTTCATCAACACCATTTCTCCTCAAACCATCCTACAAGTTCCCTTTTCAAAAATTGTTTTTACCCCTGCATCTTCCATTTTGCTTAAAGAAATCAAATTTTTGGCCATACCCGGGATGTGTAGAACACCAGGCAGTGTTCTAATCCTTCCATCTATGAGTCGCAACTTGACCCTTCCTCTTCCTATGATTCTGGTTGTCGAATCATTACCTAAGAAAACATTACCTCCATCATACTTTTCATATTCACAAAACCACTCCCTGTGGGGAGTCATATGAAAGGATGCACCAGAGTCAATCAACCATGCCTCATGATTTGCATGTGTGCTTGAAGAGGCCAAGTACACATCCCCTCCTTCTTCCTTGGATGTATTTTCTTCTGTAGAAGAAGATTCTTCAGATCCCTTCTTTTTCTCAACTTTGGATCTACACTGCTGCTTGTAGTGCCCTTCTTTTCCACACCTCCAACATACCCTTACAAACTTTCCAGGAGATTTAGATCCCCTTAGACTTAGATCTCCCACTTGATAAATTAGATCTATTTCTTTCCTAGGAACGTCCTCTTGCAAATAATGCATCTGTGCTATGTCCTTCCATATTCTTTTGTCTCATCTCCTCCGACAACAAGGATGAGACCACTTCTTCAAACTTCAAAGAAGTTGTATTACTACCTATGGCCACAACCAGACTATCCCATGAGTCTGGTAAAGAACACAACAAACTGATACATTTATCTTCATCTGAAATTTTAATCTCAATAGATACTAACTGACTTACCACAGTATTGAAGGCGTTCAAATGCTCTACCACCGAGTCTCCATGTCTCATCCTCAAGTTATACAGCTTCTTTCTCAGGAATAGTTTATTTACCAGGGACTTAGACTGATACAAACTCCCCAACTTTTCCCATAAATCCTTGGTTGTAGCTTCCTCTGACACATTCAATAATACTGAATCGGAGAAACATGGTCAGATTGTGCTCTTTGCCTTCCGATCCATCTTTTTTTAGTCATCTGCAGAAGTTCTTGTAGGTGCAGTACCTAGATCTACCGCGATCCACTGATCTTTGTCCACCAAAAGATCTTCCATCTTGAGCTTCCACAACTCAAATCTTTTCCCATTAAACTTCTTGATCTCCATCTTTGAATTACTTGTCATTTCTTTTCACCTGAAAAACACTACCACATATCTCCCACTATAACAAGGCTTATCACAGTCCTGAGCCAAACCCTTGACCACAAAGGCGTCCCCCTGAAGCCAATAAAGCTCTGATACCAAATGTAAATTCTAACCTTGTACAATGTCTACTGTAAACATATATTCAGAAAAGAATAGAAAATATACAATGGCAAATACAAACATTACACAGAGATTTTTCCCCTGGAAACCCAAACTGGGAAAACCAGCATATATTATATTCATTCATAGTGTTACATTGTTTACAATACAATATACATATAGGAGCCAGCGGCATCCAAAACCCTAACCCAGTGACCTGGATTAGTCCAAAACCCTAATTCCTTAACCGAAAATAGAAAACCATCGGCAAAAACCATGTGCCAAAAAAAACACCTAAATACATGACATGTTTCCTGAGGTAGGTGTCACGTTTCCCGAGGCAAAAAAAAAATTTACTCCTCATGCAAATAATATAACACATACCCAACAGTCACTTCTCAATGATAACAACAATCAATTGTAAGCAAACCAATAAACCTAACTGCAATCCACACAGAATTATGCCACTTCTATCCAATCTAACACATAAATTCTCTTAGTTGTGATCAATATCAGAACAGGGGTTGAATAAAATGAATATGGGATATGTGAGGGGTTGTAATTAGTGGAAAATGAGATAATGAGAGGGGGAAAAAATCGTTTATTGTTCATGATATTAATCAAGCAATCCATAACATCAACCAACAATCAGATGACTGAGTAATAATTCATGTGTATTTAACTAGTTCACTGTCCAATAATAAAATATCCAACATAGTGCCATCATTAAAGGTAAGTATATTACACAATTTGTAAGAGGTCATGTCCCCTTTGTTTGCACATTCTGCATGTTATAACAGTCAACAACAACACTCATTCCCAATCTCTAATCATTAACATCCACCATTGCCATACATTTCTCCAATCTATATTTAAAAGTCATGTTTCCGAAATAATAATGACGTCACTATTTCTGCAATAGAGCCAATTAAGGTGTGTAATGATATTCATTCCCATATGTATATGTAAAAAATAATCAAGATAGTCAAAACCTCACATGCCACGACTAAAATGATAATTGACTATACAACCAAAGAACCACTATATAGACACGGGCTATGCAGGAGTAAATTTCCAAGGCAATGTAACCATGCCACTGTAAAACAAAACAACTCAATGTGACTTAAAAACCGAACCAAATAACCAACATGCCTGTCATCAACAGTGGTCAATTTGCAATCAATAACAGGCTTAAAACTTAGTGGATATCACTGAGCATGAAAACAAGTCATCCATACTACGCACGGTGTTCAACTGAGAAAACTTCATGGTGCAACAATTCTACTAATCACACAGCAACATACGACCACGATATAACTCAATAAATCGTGTCGAGCTATTGATTTAGCCAATCGTGATTGGCCAAGCTGTGCACACTCGAATTTATTCAACCAACAACAAAAGATGCAATAGATATACCCGGTCCAATAATTTACTTTGCAAAACACCCTATATAGAACGCGACTTGTGTGAGCAACCCCAATATTCATAACCAATTCCAGCCATCAACTGAAACATCAAAAGTGTGAATATTAGTGATTGTATATCAACTAACAAATGCCACTGTGGTAGAGAAACAACCAACCGAACAAGCCATGGTAGCTACACATAACCAGGCATCCAATCGACACAGGGTGGAGGCCCTTCCATTAAAATCATTGAGTTACTTATCATAAGGAGGGTGATTGTGACCTTAAAAAGAAAATAGCAATGTAAAGTTTATGCTAATATCACAGAGGCAGTGACGGGAAGCCATACCAACATGATGGCTATATGACCCACGGGTGAGCCCGTATTCAAGGTAATAGACCACAATAACTGGAAACAACTTGACAGGCTCGACGTTTCCCTATGAAACCCCAGCCGGGAGGGTTAAGGGTTTGCACAGTAGCCTTCACAGGAGGAACATAACTAACTTCAGTGTGACTTTGAGGCCGAAGGTGTACGCACAAGGGGCTGTGGTGCTTGTGGACGGGAGACAGTCCCTTGACAAGGCCGAAACAAGAAAACATGGCTCTTAATTAAACCCAATAACCGTGAAGACAATCATCTGACCACGATTTTAAACAAAACCCTTCAACCAACACGTAGTGGTAATAAAGAACTATCACCTAGGAAGAGTAACAATCCAACAAACTTAATTGGTATAAGCCGAACCATCTATTTTCCATTCAAATCCAAAATTCCACACAGCTGCAGCACTCAAGACAAACACAAACCTACACAACTGAGCCAAAATCATTTCATAACCAGAGTGAAGTCAAGAATGGCCAAAAGAGACATACCTATTAATCGAAATCCTTAAGACGAGGGGTGGCCGAGTGGTTTCACCCTGCTAAAAGTATGGAGTGTGAACAGAATAGCAAGATCAAACAATAGTCTGACTAGGGTGGCGGCCAACGAGAAGGGTAAAGGTGACCTACAGTAAATGAACGTCACCTCCACCCTCATCTTATTTACTCCACAATACATGCCAACGAGCCTTCCATTAACACCATTAATCAACCAGTGCATCGATAGTATCAACACATTTAAACCATAGCATAATCCAAGTCCACATAATAATTCAGCCATTTGCAATCACCTTGCCAAATGCGCCACCTATGTTTACATTTCCGATATAACTCAAATACATCGCTTGACCACTACACAATCTAAACGATCATGTATAGAATCATCACCAAATAGTGTGATCAACATCAACCCGAAACATAGCATAATCACCATAAAAAAACGCAAGCCATCACTTCCATGAGCCACCAACGTTATAACATATGTATATTAGCTACCGATTCCATTAAGAAATGCATAACCAATACATTATCACCTTGCCAAATGCGCCACCAAAATTTCCACCATATCCATATAAAAATGTAACTTAACTATATTTCATAGCCATTTCTTTGTTAGCTAGGACTTAACCACTATCAACAAGCATTTTCATGCATATAGTATAACAGAGCTAGGTCTCTTTTGCATTAGATATAGTATTTGCTTTTCCTCAAAATGCCTTTCTGCAATTTTCACCAACATTTTTGTTGTACATGTGCAAGAAGAACAAATACCATAAATGAATAGCAGGTTGTAGTATCATGAAGGAACAACATCTCAAAGCTTAACTGATATCAATGACAACCATATTCTCATCAACCATGTAAAACTTGTAGCACATCATCATAACATTGAAAATGAACAGACTTGATCTTCAAAAGTTCAAGGGGGTCCCACCTACTAGCATTATTTAGTCTTATATAATAATAGGCTTAGCAACACTTTGCGGGAAAAATTACGTTGACATTTTCAATCGTCAACAAACTGGCGACTCCACAGAAAAATTTGTTTTTAACAGATTAGAACTCAAAACTCATGGCTTCACAGACCAAGAGTAGTAATCTCAAGAAGACGTGACTCAAATGATTATGCAACGAGGGGAAGTGAGCAGATTTAATGGAAACATGACTGGGAATTTCGGAATAACTCATGAAAAGTGTTAAGTATGAGGGGCTTTACCACTATATGCATAATCATTTGACTGGAATAAGCTCTTAACTTGAAAGAGGAAACTTATAGATTTGCTCTTAAGATCTTGATGGATGAAGAAATGGCAAGCAGAAGCGAGAAACAACCAATTCCTCGTAAGATAGCAGCGGAAATATGTAACAAATTCTAGGGCCCTTTAGCGGAGAGATCATAGCAGTTGTGCAAGCTTGATTGTTATTGACTAACAATGCTTTGTAGGAGTGTCACTGTGGCAGAATTGATCCAACAATATAACCTGACCAAATACTAAAAGATGATAAAGGCAAAATTTGCAACAGAAGTAATAATGCAGAAATTAAAACAGCAGTAGTAAAAGACATAAATAAAACACAGCAAGAAAAAAATTCAACTCAAAAAGCAGAAACCAAAGTGTTGTAAAGCATAAAAAGAAGCACAAAAAATTAAAACGAAGCTAAGCTACTAGTATACAGAAAGATCCAATCAGCAAAGAAAACTTTTCACGCTGGTCCCTCGCAATACTTCAAGCGAGGACTGTTAGTGCTGTGAGAAAACCATTGTCTCTGTAATTCCTTCAAAATTTTCGAGTTCGTGTCCAAGACAAAAGTAATCTGGAAATGACCCAACACTTGCCACTCTGACGTGACTATCAGCCTTTTGACACATACGATTAAATCATCAAGATAAACATGGAGACTGACCAATTCATCGAAAGTTGCGTGTATAGGTCTTTTTAAGGTGATACTTGTATCAAATAAGCCAGAGGGTAGGCAACTGTAAGACATAGTATCGTAATTAGAAATGAAAGTAGTTTTGTGATAAATTGCCCCTTCTACCTTGATTTTATTGTAACCAAGGAAACTTTCAAGTAAGGGATCCAAGTATAACTCTACGATCTGTTGCTGAAACATTTCCATATTGAGAGGAGGGAAAGGATTTATTATCATTGCTTGCCTGAAAGTTCGAAGACTAATGCAGGTTCTAAACTTATCAGGGGTCTTCGAAGCAGGTTCCTCATTGGAAGCCCCTTCAGGGTGGACAAAAGAAAACATTTCAGTTCTTAAGGAATTCCTCAACTCCCTTAGAAAGGTTGCTTCTAGTGCAGAGTTTACAAGTCTTTGTTTTTTCCTGGTTGTTTTCATAATATGTTGAACAAGACATGGATCAAAACCACGAAGACCCGCATTAAACCAAGCAAAAACCTTTTGAAATCCACTAAGTAATTCTGCAGATTTCATTTCTTCTTTATCATAACCTTGGATATTTATTTTAACGTTCGATGAAGATCCAGGTGTCCTAATGTTCATGGAGATGGCTTCAACCACCTTCAGTTGTGGCTCCTCTTCCTTTTCTTTATTGCCTCCAACACTCAATGAAAATGAGCTCTCAAGAGGAATCAAGCCCTCGGGAATCTTATTATTTTTCATGGATATAATTTCCTCGGGCTTAAGAGGTTCTTCTTGGATGATCGCACAAATGCTCTCATCATTAGGGAGGGCCTCCCAAGATCCTACATGGCCAGAAATACACAGATGATATAGTAGTTGAAAAGCACAATCAGGCCTGTGAGGTGAAAGTTGTTGATTAGGGAAGGATGCAAATACAGCTAACCGATCAGCCATGGAATTCAATTCCTTCTTCACATGAGTAATGTTGAAAGATAACAGGTTCGAGACAAGTGCCCAAATAGTTTGGGAGTATTCTTCTATCAACTCGTTGCCAGGAGAGCATATTTTGTGTATCACGTTCACAATAAGCTAAAAACTTCCAAAAACCGAAAGGTGACCACAACTGAGATTAAGGGCGTTCTCAATGCCTAATAATAAAGCTTTGAAATCAGGGACATTATTCGAACAATCAAACTCTAACCTGTAGGACATATTATGAATTTTCCCTGCAGGAGAAACCAAGGTAATGCCAGCCCCATTTCCTTCACTAGAGCATGAACCATCAAAACACATATGCCATAAATCCTTATCTAAATCATTTCTTTCAAAAGGAATATTATCCTCTTCAGCAAAGATGGAATATACTCCTAGGTCTTCTTCGACATGGTTTACGTTGGGTTGTGGAACATTCTCTATGTAGGGTGAAGTCCTGCCCTCTCTAAGAACTATGATATTCTTACCATTCTGAGGAATGGATAAATGTGTCTCGTCGAGTGAGAGGTATCCACCCATTAATGCTTGCCAATCTCTTCCCAAGATAATTGAATAATTGCTCACAGGCATATCAATCACCTAAATGCTGAGGGTTGTCCTTATCTCAGGATGAGCGCATAAAACGAAGGTTACATCCTTAATATCGCCTATAGTCGTTTGTTGTAGACTATTATAGGAAAGCATGCTTCTGGCATTTTCATTTGTACAAGATAAGCCTAGCTCTTCCATAATAATCTTTGACATGACACTTGGGCCTGAACCACCATCAATGAGGCAACAGTGGGTGATTTTATCCATGATCTTTACAGAAATATAAAAAGGGGGATTTTTTACAGGGTATCTGAAGTTATGTACACCTACTTTATTTACAGAAGAATCCTCTTTGCTTACCTCCTTGGAAAGATTGGCTACAACGGAAGATTTTCCTTCCATGAATTGTTTCAGATGCATTTGTTGTTCAGGGACGACAACCATGTCTAGGAGGGTTGCATATGCCTTGATGTTGGCCGATTGATTCAAGATATTCTATTTGGAAGAGGGGGGAGGAGTAGTGATCCCTTGACTCTCAGGAACTTTGGGAACCTGGGGCATAGCAACAGTTGAAGATGAACTCAGGTTAAAAGAACTACGAGGAGGGTCAAATTTTCCTTTTTGGGCATAGGCTTTGTTCCTAGTATTGATGACCATGACATCTTCTAGCTCAACAAAATCTAGGACAGTGATAGTAGCTTATGGTCTTTTACCAAAGATCTTGTCTCTGGCACTCTTCCTTACCTCACATGTGGTTTCTTCGTGGTGTTCCTCGCAAAAGTTACACCAACTCTGAGGCAGGATAGCCTTCGACTGGAAATTATTTTCAACCGGACCTCTAAAAAGAGGGGCAGAAGAGGATGAAGTTCCAGGGGTGATTGGGTTGACAGTACCTTTCCGCTCAAAAGCTATCATACGGTTGTTCATATCTTGTACCAAATGTAAGAGAGCGGACATATCTATCTGTCTAATTGATTCTCCCTGGGGTAGACCAGTTCGTTCAAGTTGTTCCTCATACTCTGAGCAATTGTGCAGAGCAGAACCGAGATTATCAATGGCCTTTTCTTCAAGCCTGTGATGGTAAGGAGAAGGCAATGCACTGTAGTAATGCATGAAGGTGACTTGGTTATGAGGGCGGATAAGTTCGGAAATTTGATTATACAACTTGGTGAAACACAAGTTGAAGGACCTGATGGTCTCACCATCTTTGTAAGTGACATTTTTGTACTCCCTTAACTTCTCAGCAAGGCTTTTGGATTGCCTGTAAGTGGATCGGAACCAATAAATCAATTCCTCCCAAGTAGACAAGATCTTAGGAGAAAGGTCAAAGAAATTGGCCGCAGCCTTTCCTTCCAAGGAATTGACAAACAAGTGCATGCAAGTGTCATTGTCGTTAGCCCCTATGTTATGACAAGCATTAGAAAATTCCACTAGGTGTTCATTGGTACTAAAAGTGTTATTTCCTGAAAACTTAGGCAAATTCTCTTTAAACTTCGGAAGCCGGCGAGTAGCAGGTACTAGGTTAAGAGGAGAGGAAACATGCCATGGTGTGGTCATGGCATCTTCTTCGAACTGAAAAAGGCCATACTTTTTAATGACTTTGGTGAGGTTTGTAGTAGATTGGATAGGGATATGGTGGTTGTACAAGCTACCAATCACTGATGACGATGAAGATTGGGAATATGAAGCACTTCCAGTGCCACCAAAGCCACCACTAGATACCATCTTGTGGATGATAGATGAGGGAAAGAAAGACGAGATGGACGCATAAGACAAAGTTCTCGTTAGAGCACTTTGTTGGGAAGATAACACAGTGTTTCTTCTTCCTATTTCAGCAATAGGATTGATTTCAGGTGACAAGCCTCTTCTTCTTCTAGAAGCACGAGAATCTAAGGACATGAAAGAAAGGCCAAAACTGAAGAAACAAAAAGGTTATTGTTGATTTCTAGGCTGCCTACGTCTAGCTTCCAATTATTCTTGAACACTAGTATCTCTTTCAATTTCTACCCAAGAACGGTTAAGCTCGGCATGGGTCCTAACAGTGTCTAAAATAGTATGAAACAAGTTCAAAGCAATTCTCGTCTGGTCTTGGAGACCGGGCTCAAGATTGGGTTGTCTTGCAACAGGAACAATCATGAATAGAAAAACAGAAAAAGAAAGATGTATCGATGAAAACCGAGTATAAAATTTAACCAGAGAGATATCGTAGATCTCCCTAGTATGGTCGTCAAATAAATGTTGAGGAAAAGATATGAATTGATCTTACTCAAGCATTTTCAAACTTTACTTGGCTAAAGTAAAGTAGATGGGAGTATCACCCTATGTTTATAGCCAACCAAAAATATATATCCTAACTCACAAGTATTAATTACAAGTGCTTCGGCTAGTCTTTTATCAACAAAAGCTTGCTGGAAATTCACCTTTTATATATTTTTCTGAACATAATAGTTGCTGAAATAAATGTAAGAACAAAAGTAAAGACACCAAGATGATACTCAAGATATATGAGACATAAAGCAATCCTTTATTTCATTCCAATTCACCAAAGAGTCATTGTATTTACAAAACTTCACACGGAAATCTTGGACCAAAGACAAACTTAGAAATCCCCAATGGAACATACAAAAGGACCTCTGACATAAAACCAAAACTAAACTCTAAAATCTGGATCAGCTTGCCACAGATTGTTTCCCACTCAACTCTGCACAATAGCCTTTATTAGTCATGAAAATTAATTCATAAATAGACAAGTCTACACATACTATCAAAGATAGATCAACACCTCTAAAGAACAAGTGTCTGAATGATTTGATTCAGCCCTGAATATTGTTGTCTACAATAAGACCCTGCTATCACAAAAGAGAATTAGGCTATGATGAATATATGAATGAATGAAAAATGAACTATCTCAACATAAACTCAAAGAGCAAACCTTAGCATGCCTTCTGCTTCTATCCTCCTCTTATTCCTCCCCTTAGTTCAACTTTTAACAATTTAGAATTGGTTAGAGTAGTTGAATTAACTTATTAGTTAAGTTAACATAAGGCCTTAACTAACTTTAGTTAAAGAGGGGGGGGGAAGGAAGTAATAATCATAATAGGTTCATAATTAAATAATAACCAATAGGTGGGACCCCCTTGTGACTCCTTTAGTGATAACAATCATCACATCATTACACAATCCATTTGTTAAGCAAACACACCCCTTGTGCCTCCCTTCAAAACATATTTTCCTTTGACAATTTTAGCTCATAAACTTGGAAATATTTCAAACTAATACTCATATATCCAAAATAAAACATGTTGTCCAAAATCCATGGAGCCCACTGTCATAAAACAATAAATAACATAAAATTTAAAAACCATATTTTCCAGTCTATGAAGCAACCCTTCCTTGGTTGTTGTTGTCACCTCCTGATTTCCCTGAAATTGCCTTGAGTTGGGCAGAGCCTTTAGGCTTTATCTCACTGATCACGTGGGAACAATCATCCCTCAAATGCATTCGTGAAGACACAGATTTGTCAGTCATAGGAGGATGAGGAAGGGGCAACAACAACTTTTCCTTTATCAGATGCATGGTGGGATTCAGTCTTCAATCTCTTGCTGGCATAGGAGGATTGCATCGGTGAGTGGTTAGGGGCATCTTGGGCAATGGGGTTCAAAGGTGGGGGAGCAGGAAAGGTTCAGTTTGGTTAGCCACGGTGTTGGGAGACAGCCAGGTGAACAATCTCCTACCACTCATCATTTTCCGGGACTTCAAGTTGTAAAGAGACATGAGGAGGCACAGGTATACCAGGGGCTTGAGGGGCTTGGAAGGGAGGCCTTTCAAGCCTCAGTTGGACTTTTCCTGTCCAATCCAATTAAAGAACCCATCATGAAACAATTGGCTAAGCTCTTCAAAATCAACATCAAAATGTATTGAGAACCTAGGCTTCCTTGGGCCTCGGTTCCAGTTACCTCTACCTCTGTCTCCTCGGCCATGGCTTCCCTGACTGAAAAAAATCATCCTGCATATGTTAACAAATAGCAAATAGTATTTTAAATAACCATGCATGACAACTCTTTAAAAATATGAAATAGATTTGGCTCAGAATGTATCAGGGTCATGCAATCCAATCCATACAAATTGTTCTAATGTTAATCAATGAGCAGGGGAGTGGAAAAACTGTTCAGGGATACATGAGGGGTTTGTATTTAGTGAAAATATGATACAATGAAAGGGGAGAGATATGGTCACTGCTCAATGATAACAACAATCAATTGTAAGCAAACTAATAAACCTCACTGCAATCCACACAGAATTCTGCCACTTCTATCCAATCTAACATAGAAATTCTCTTAGTTGTGATCAATATCAGAACAGGGGGTGAATAAAATGAATATGGGATATGTGAGGGGTTGTAATTAGCGGAAAATGAGATAATGAGAGGGGGGGAAAATTGTTTACTGTTCATGATATTAATCAAGCAATCCATAACATCAACCAACAATCAGATGATTGAGTAATAATTCTTGTGTATTTAACTAGTTCATTGTCCAATAATAAAATATCCAACACAGTGCCATCATTAAAGGTAAGTATTTCACACAAATTGTAAGAGGTTTTGTCCCCTTTGTTTGCACATTCTGCATGTTATAACAGTCAACAACAACACCCATTCCCAATCTGTAATCATTAACATCCACCACTACCATACATTTCTTCGATCCATATTTAAAAGTCATATTTCCAACATAATAATGAAGTCACTATTTCTGCAATAGAGCCAATCTAGGTCTGTAATGATATTCATTCCCATATATATATGTGTGTAAAAAATAATCAAGATAGTCAAAACCTCACATGCCATGACTGAAATGATAATTGACTGTACAACAAAACAACCACTATTTAGACACAGGCTATGCAGGAGTAAATTTCCAAGGCAATGTAACCATGCCACTGTAAAACAAAACAACTCAATGTGACTTAAAAACTGAACCAAATAACCAACACGCCTGTCATCAACACTGGTCAATTGGAAATCAATAACGCGCTTAAAACTTAGTGGATATCACTGAGCATGAAAACAAGTCATCCATACTATGCACGGTGTGCAACTGAGAAAAATTCATGGTGCAATAATTCCACTAATCACACAGCAACATACGACCACGATATAACTCAATAAATCGTGTCGAGGTATTGATTTAGCCAATCGTGATTGACCAAGCTATGCGCACTCAGGTTTATTCAACCAACAATAGAAGATGCAATAGATATACCCAGTCCAATAATTTACTTTGCAAAACACCCTATACAGAACGTGACCTGCTTGAGCAACCCCAATATTCGTAACCAATGCCAACCATCAACCGAAACATCAAAAGTGTGAATATTAGTGAATGTATATCAACTAAAAAATTCCACTGTGGTAGAGAAACAACCAATCGAACAAGCCATGGTAGCTACACATAACCAAACATGCAATCGACACTGGGTAGAGACCCTTCCATTGAAATCGTTGAGTTACTTAGCATAAGGCGGGTGTTGTGACCTTAAAAATAAAATAGCAATGTAAGGTTTATGCCAATATAACAGAGGCAATGATGGGAAGCCATACCAACATGATGGCTATATGACCCACGGGTGAGCCTGTATTCCAGGTAATAGACCACAATAACTGAAAACAACTTGACAGGCTCGACAATTTCCCTATGCAACCCCAGCCTGGAGGGTTAAGGGTTTGCACAGTAGCCTTCACAGGAGGAACATAACTAACTTCAGTGCGACTTCAAGGCCGAAGGTGTATGCACAAGGGGTTGTGGTTCTTGTGGATGGGAGACGTCCCTTGACAAGGCTAAAACAAGAAAACAAGGCTCTTAATTAAACCCAATAACCGTGAAGACAATCATCCAGCCACAATTTTAAAGAAAACCCTTCAGCCAACACGCAGTGGTAATAAAGAACTATCACCCAGGAAGACTAACAATCCAACGAACTTAACTGATATAAGTCGAACCATATATTTTCCATTCAAATCCAAAATTCCACATAATTGCAACACTCAGGACAAACACAAACCCACACAACTGAGCCAAAATCATTTCATAACCAGAGTGAAGTCAAGAATGGCCAAAAGAGACATATTTGTTAATCGAAATCCTTAAGACAAGGGGCGGCCGAGTGGTTTCACCCTGCTAAAAATCCGGAGCGTGAACACAACAGCAAGATCAAGCAATAGTCCGACTAGGGTGGTGGCCAACGGGAAGGGTAAAGGTGACGTGCAGTAAATGCACATCACCTCCACCCTCATCTCATTTACTCCACAGTACATGCCAATGAGCCTTCCATTAACACCATTAATCAACCAGTGCATCGATAGTATCAACACATTTAAACCATAGCATAATCCAAGTCCACATAATAATTCAACCATTTGTAATCGCCTTGCCAAATGCGCCACCTATGTTTACATTTCCGATATAACTCAAATAGATTGCTTGACCACTACACAATCTAAACGATCATGTATAGAATCATCACCAAATAGCGTGATCAACATCAACCTGAAACATAGCATAATCACCATAAAAAAAACTCAAGGCATCACTTCCATGAGCCATCAACGTTATAACATATGTATATCAGCTACCGATTCCATTAAGCAATGCATAACCAATGCATTATCACCTTGCCAAATGCGCCACCAAAATTTCCACCATATGCATATAAAATTGTAACTTAACTATATTTCATAGCCATCTCTTTGTTAGCTAGGACTTAACCACTATCAACAAGCATTTTCATGCATATAGTATCGCAGAGCTAGGTCTCTTTTGCATTAGATATTGTATTTGTTTTTCCTCAAAATGCCTTTCTGCAATTTTCACTAACATTTTTGTTGTACAGGTACGAGAAGAACAAATACCATAAATGAATAGCAGGTTGTAGTATCATTAAGGAACAACATCTCAAAGATTAATTGATATCAACGACAACCATATTCTCATCAACCATGTAAAACTCGTAGCACATCATCATAACATTGAAAACGAACAGACTTGATCTTCAAAAGTTCAAGGGGGTCCCACCTACTAGCATTATTTAGTCTTATATAATAATAGGCTTAGCAACACTTTGCGAGCGAAATTACATTGACATTTTCAATTGTCAACGAGCCACAAGGAAGCGAACATCAACCACCTTGGCTGCTAGAAGTCGTCAACTTGGACGAAATCCCGTTGAAGACAAGAAAGTGTTGCTAGTGAAGATTGACACTATAAAGAATGTTGTAGACTCATGAATGAAGTTTGTCAATATTGAGAAGTTATCTTGGTGTAGAGAAGCAATGGACATTGTTGCCATAAATTATTGATCTTATAAAACTCGGCCCCCTTATTTACAAATGAGAAAACAAGTGGGAGAATTTAATTGGGAATGTGTTATATTGGTTGCATGGTGTTATCTCCACGTGCTAAGGGGGCTCAACCAGACCACTCCCCCCAAAAAATGGGTTGTTTTTGGCCTTTTTTTCCCCTATTTTGTGGTTTTTGGCAAATGGTTTTTCGACACATTGTAATATAATCCAGGTTAAGGTATTATGGTTGTCATCTAATTTAGGTTAACATATTAGGTTTTTGGATGCTACAAAATACCTAAATATTTTATCATGTATAGTCAATTTAATATAATGAAGAATATAGAGGTGAAACTCTAAGTTTTGTTAGTTTTCTCGATTAAGTGTTTCCAAGGTAAATCTTTGTGTATTGTGTGTACGTCATTGTTGTTCTTTCTACTTTTCTTAAGAATATGTATGCATTGTTTCACTTAAAAGGTTTAAAACCTACACTATAGGGTTGATCTTCAAATTGGGTATGATTTCTTAATTGGACCTCTTTTCCTCATTCAAACTTTGTTTCTCCCTTATTCTAATTTAAGTGCCAATTTCTAATCGAGACCCTTTTATCTTTAGAATTTTGTTCCTTATTCTGTGTGGAGTCCCAATCCTCAAATTTGTCTACCCTTTGCCTTTTTTTTCACTTCTTGATTTTTCACTTTACGAATTTTCAATTTGATCCCTTGATCACGACTGATCTTTTACTCAAGCGCTTTTATCCATTTGAATCTCCTTATTGTTCTTGATTTTTTAATCAAGTTAATTTGTAGGTCGGGCCCTTTTATTTTTATTTGTTCCCTTACACAATTTTATCCATGTTGATTTTCAAGTTGGCCCCAATCTTTTGATCAAGCTATTTTATATATTTCAAAATGCTTATTTCCTCAATCTTTTGATTGAGCCTATTCTACCTATTAACATTTGAATTTTATATCCAATTTGAAAATCGAGCATGATCCCTTGATCATACCCTTGCCTATATTGGGTTTTAATTTTTAATTTGAAAGATTAGACCAATTCATGAATTGGTATGCCTCGATCCAAAATTAGGTCATCACTCAATTCTCATTCAAAAGTTGTTCAACCTTGTTATCATTTTATCCCGAACCTTTAATTGGTATTCAAGGCATGAAGTGACCATTAAAGCATCCAAGAGTGTGAATTTAATGCACAACTCATTACCCTATATTATTTTATGGTGCCATCGTACTTACACAACTCTTTCAATTTTTGTTATCATAAGTGCAGATTCATATAATGGCCTTTTGAACTAAATATTATCCTTTGCATGGTTAATACGTTGTAAAGTTTAAAA
>JASDQU010101659.1:864533-886021 GCA_032191745.1 Picea mariana
CAGGCCAGCAAGCTGGGAGGAAGCACTAACTCTTCCTTTCTGGCACTCATCCCGAAAGAAAAAGGAGCGACCTCCTTCAACAAGTTCAGACCAATCTCTTTATGTAACACAAGCTATAAAATCCTCGCCAAAGTAATAGCCAACCGACTCAAGGAAGCTCTCCCTCTCATCGTTCTTGAAAATCAAGGAGGCTTTGTTCAAGGGAGGCATATCGCCGACAACATCATCCTGGTCCAAGAAGCGATCCACTCCAGCGTTCTAAGGAAAGAAAAAGGTATGGTCATTAAACTAGATCTCGCTAACGCTTTTGATAGAGTCAGACACAAATTTCTTTTTGAAGTAATGAGGAAGTTTGGGTTCGATTTACATTAAATAAATTGGATAAAAGCCTGCATAGGATCCCCTTGGATAGCCCCCTTGGTGAATGGGAAGGTAACTGCCTTCTTCAAAGCCTCCAGGGGCCTAAGGCAAGGCTGCCCTCTTTCGCCTTTGCTCTATGCCCTTCAAGCTTCAGTTCTAAGCTACCAATTGGAACACTCCCAAGTCAATAAAGATCTTCATGGTCTAAGAATAGCACAAGGGGTGAAATACATCAACCATGCACAATTTGCGGATGATACGCTTCTGCTGGGTGGAGCAAGCCCAATCACAGCAAAAAAATTCAAGGAAGTGTTGGACGCCTATGCAGCAGTCTCCGGCAGCGAGATAAATCAGTCCAAAAGCAGCATTTATGGTTGGAACATCACCCCAAATGAAATGCTGAGAATTACAAGAGTTCTAAGGATGGAGGGGCACACAAACTGGGAAGCCTTCAAGTACCTGGGAGTCCCAATCTTTAAATCTGCCCCAAGAGTTTCCCAATGGAACCATATAGCAGAAAAAATCAAGACTAAATTCTCCTCATGGGGGGCAAGCTGGCTGAACTTAGCAGGAAAGACAGTCCTGATAAAGGCTGTAGTGGCTAGCCTCCCCATCTTTCAATGTTCGCTCTTGTTAGCCCCAGCCACAGTTATCCAAAATCTTGAGGCATTTCAGAGGCGATTCTTGTGGGAAGGAGGCAGGCAGGAAAAAAAGAAGATGCACCTGGTAAGTTGGGAAAAAACCACAAAATCCTACATGGAAGGAGGTCTTAATTTTAAAAATACAAGGACTCAAAATCTGGCGTTAGGGGCAAAGCTTCTATGGAAAATGATCACCGGCAAAGCCACTTGGAGTAAACGAGCACTTTGGAGGAAATACTTTCGAGGGTCTCGGGACAGAAGTTTAGAACTCCCAGGTAAGGAGGTGAAAAGCTCTCCCATCTTCGCGCTATGCAAAAAAGTGCTCCCTCTCTTCACCCCCCTCCTAACTTGGGTGCCGAGAAATGGAAGGAAAATAAGAATTTGGACAGACTCAATAATGGGTGACCCTCCGTTAGATCAGCACCAGGACCTACAAGGACTCAAAACATGGATGGACAGCCAAAACATCCTAACACTCTTAGACATTTCAGTTTGGGGTGATGAAAGGCCTCACCCCTGGCAAGGGTGGGCAGTCCCAAATAGACCAGTTGTTCTAGATAGTCAATGGGATGCTCTCAAGAAGTGTCTACAAGGGAAAGCCCCACTAAAAAAGACAGATAAGGACGACCGAGGATGGGGCAGAAATGCCAAGGCTTACACCACAGCAGAGGGTTACCGTCACTTCAACTCAATTCCCACTGCAATACCAAATCCAGCGAGATGGAAAGCAATCTGGAAATATCGATCCCTCCCAAAGATTGACCATTTCAGCTGGACCTTGGCGCACAAGAGTATCCCAACGGGGGAGAATATCCGAAGAAGGGGCTGGGAAGGACCCTTTAGGTGCCCCCTATGCCTCCACGCAGAAGAAACAACTGATCACACTCTCCTAAACTGCAGCTACGCAAAAGCAGTCTGGATGAAGGTAACAGGCCCCCAATTAGCCACAAACTTCCCTCCTGATGTAATAAGCCTACTCCTCCAATGGGAATCCCTGTTCCCCTTTGCCGATAAGAAAAGAAACCAAACTCATTGGATATGGGGATTACTTCCAAAGTTTGTCCTATGGACTCTCTGGTTAGAGAGAAATCATAGAATTTTCAGAGATAGTCAACTAAGTGAAGACAGAATTGCCATTAAAATTCAAGCAATGCTGGGGGAATCTGTTGCTCACCTCTGTCCCAAAGTAAAGCTACATAATTTGGACGCAAAACAGGAGAGTTGGATAGCCCAATTCAACATCCCAGGGTTAGGAAGCCAACAAGGAAGTCACCCAATGCATGAAAGCTGGGAGATCAGGGAAACTGAAAAGGAATTTGCCAAATGGAAAAGCAAAATTAAAACGCCCATCCTCTACTTTGATGGGGCCTCGAAAGGGAACCCAGGCCAGGCCGGGGGAGGGGGCATCATTGAAGATTCCAGACAAGACAAAGCAACGCACTATGCCCTTGGACTCGGTATAGAGTCCAACAACAGTGCCGAAGCCTTGGCTCTCTGGCAAGGTTTGCATCTGGCAGTCAAACTCAGAATACAGGACTTGGCAATTATAGGTGACTCAAGAATAATCATACAAGCTATGATCAAGTGCTCCACAACTCAAAGCATAAAGCTCAATAATATCCTTGACAAAATTCGCCTCCTATTAAGGAACTTGAACACCTATCACTTCTATCACGTTTTAAGGGATTTAAATCGAATTGCTGATAAAGAATCCAATAAAGGCGTTCTATTGGATGCTGGAGTGCTGTCAGTCAATGGCATCATTGAAAATGTGGAGATTCCATGAACCAAAGAAGCTCACGGGCACTATTCCAAAGGATCGACCGCGCAGAAGCAAAGGATTCAGGCGAATCACACAGGCAGGCAGGGGCAGAAGCGTTGGTTGGACGGAAAGCCAGGGTAAGTACAAAGAGGAATGGGACCCCAGATTTGGTGGAGACATAAGATCTGCGCAACCACGGCCAGAATCCAAAGACAATCATGGGAATGAGCGAGAGAGAAATAAAGGACGCTCGACCCCTCTCATTTTAGCTCAAACAAAGGCCTGTAAGAAGTTTAGTATTCCAGAAAGAGTGAAGCAACAGAGAAAGAGAAGCAGGACGCGCGTGGTGAGAGCTCGCAGGAAGATGGTGTCTTCATAGAAAGGGAAGTTGATCACAGAGGAACGCCTGAAGGAGATGGAAAAAACTCTAGCAAACCTGCAGCAGCTGCTTCAACACCAATTAGACTTTTTAGAAAACTTGGACGTGGAGGCTGGACGCAGACTGGAACAGCTAGAATCTGACATCACCATGACAAAAATTGGGTTTGTTGAGGAGCTGGACAAGCTCCACAAAGAGCTGAAGAACCCTCAGCAAGAATTTGATGAGAGAATGGAACAACTGGAGGCTAAGATGGCCCAACTGAACAGCAACTGGAGCCAGGAGGAAAAGAAGTAATCTCTAGTTGTAAAAGTCTTTGTAAGAAGGCTCTATAAGCACTCTGGCAATCTGTTTAAGCTGAGGCTTTAAATAAGCAGCATGCTAGGCAGTAAGGTAGCTAATTCAGTTCATAAGTATAGATTCAAAGTAGATTGCCTCAGGAATGTAGGCCCGAAGACACTTGGGGCCATTTTGTATCTGAACCAGTGGCTTTGCCACCCCTATTAATATAATCCATACCCGTTTGCGTCAAAAAAAAAAAACTAACTTTAGTTGAGGGGGTAAAAAGTAATAATCATAATAGGGTCATAATTAGATAATAACTAATAGGTGGTACCCCCTTGTGACTCCTTTAGTGATAACAATCATCACATCATAACATAATGCATTTCTTAAGCAAACACACCCCTTGTGCCTCCCTTCAAAAAAATATTTTCCTTTGACAATTTTAGCTCTTAAATTTGAAAATATTTCAAACTAATACTCATATATCAAAATTAAAACATGTTGTCCAAAATCCAAGGAGTCCACTGTCATAAAACAATAAATAACATAAAATTTAAAAACCATATATTCCAGTTTGTGAAGCAACCCTTCCTTGGTTGTTGTTGTCACCTCCTAATTTCCCTAAAATTGCCTTGAGTTGGGCAGAGCCTTTATGATTTATCTCATTGATCACATGGGAACAATCATCCCTCAAATGCATCTGTGAAGACACAGATTTGTCAGAGTCATTGAAGGGTGAGGAAGGGCCAGCAACAACTTTTCCTTTATCAAATGCATGGTGTGCTTCAGTCCTCAATCTCTTGCTAGCATGGGAGGATTGCACTAGCAAGTGGTTAGGGGTAGCTTGGGAAATGAGGTTCAAAGGTGGGGGAGCAGGAAAGGTTAAGTTTGGCTAGCCACGGTGTTGGGAGACTGTCAGGTGAACAATCTCCTGCCACCCATCGTTTTCCAGAACTTCAAGCTATAAACAGACATGAGGAGGCATAGGTATACCGGGGGCTTGAGGGGCTTGGAAGGGAGGCCTTTCAGATCTCGGTTGGACTATTCCCTATCCAATCCAATTAAACAACCCAGCATGGAACAATTGGCCAAGCTCTTCAGAATAAACATCAAAATGTATTGAGAACCTAGGCCTCCTTGGGCCTCGGTTCCAATTACCTCTACCTCTGTTTCCTCGGCCATGGCTTCCCCGAATGAAAAAAATCATCCTGCATATGTTAAAAATTAGCAAATAGTCTTTTAAATAACCATGCATGACAACTCCTTAAAAATACGAAATAGATTTGGCTCAGAATGTATTAGGCTCATGCAATCCAATCCATACAAATTTTTCTAATGTTAATCAATGAGCAGGGGGGTGGAAAAAATGTTCAGGGATACATGAGGGGTTTGTAATTAGCAAAAATATGATATAATGAAAGGGGAGAGATATGGTCACTGCTCAATGATAACAACAATCAACTGTAAGCAAACCAATAAACCTCACTGCAATCCACACAAAATTCTAGCACTTCTATCCAATCTAACACAAAAATTATCTTAGTTGTGATAAATGTCAGAACAGGGGGTGAATAAAATGAATATGAGATATGTGAGGGAGTTGTAATTAGCGGAAAATGAGATAATGAGAGGGAAAAAAAACTTTTACTGTTCATGAGATTAATCAAGCAATCCATAGCATAAACCAATAATCAGATGACTGAGTAATAATTCATGTATATTTAACTAGTTCGTTGTCCAATAATAAAATATCCAACACAGTGCCATCATTAAAGGTAAGTATTTCACACAATTTGTAATAGGTTTTGCCCCCTTTGTTCGCACATTCTGCATTTTATAACAGTCAACAACAGAACTCATTCCCAATATGTAATCATTAACATCCACCATTGCCATACAATTCTCCAATCTATATTTAAAAGTCATATTTCCGAAATAATAATGAAGTCATTATTTCTGCAATAGAGCCAATCAAGGTCTGTAATGATATGCGTTCCCATCAAGATAATCAAAACCTCACAAGCCACGACTGAAATTATAATTGACTATACAACCAAACAGCCACTATTTAGACCCAGGCTATGCAGGAGTAAATTTCCAAGGCAATGTAACCATGCCACTGTAAAACAAAACATCTCAATGTGACTTAAAAACCGAACCAAATAACCAACACGCCTGTCATCAACATTGGTCAATTTGCAATCAATAACGCGCTTAAAACTTAGTGGATATCACTGAGCATGAAAACAATTGAGAAAACTTCATGGTGCAACAATTCCACTAATCACACAGCAACATATGACCACGATATAACTCAATAAATCGTGTTTAGCCAATCGTGATTGACCAAGCTGTGCGCACTTAGTTTTATTCAACCAGCAACAAGATATGCAATAGATATACCAATTGCAATAATTTACTTTGCAAAACACCCTATACAGAACGCGACCTATGTGAGCAACCCCAATATTCGTAACCAATGCCAGCCATCAATTGAAACATCAAAAGTGTGAATATTAGTGACTATATATCAATTAACAAATGCCACTATGGTAGAGAAACAACCAATCAAACAAGCCATGGTAGCTACGCATAACCAAGCATCCAATCGACATGGGGCAGAGGCCCTTCCATTAAAATCATTGAGTTACTTAGCATAAGGCGGGTGACTGTGACCTTAAAAATAAAATAGCAATGTAAGTTTTATGCTAATATCACATAGGCAATGACGGGAATCCATACCAACATGATGGCTATACGACCCATGGGTGAGCTCGTATTCAAGGTAATAGACCACAATAATTGGAAACAACTTGAGAGGCTTGACAATTTCCCTATACAACCCTAGCCTATAGGTTTAAGGGTTTTCACAGTAGCCTTTACAAGAAGAACGAAACTAACTTCAGTGAGAATTCAAGACCGAAGGTGTACGCACAAGGGGTTGTGGTGCTTGTGGATGGGAGACAGTCCCTTAACAAGGTTGAAACAATAAAGCAGGGACCCAATAACCATGAAGACAATCATCCAGCCATGATTTTAAACAAAACCCTTCAACCAACACATAGTGGTAATAAAGAACTATCATCCAGGAAGACTAACAATCTAATGAACTTAATTGATATAAGTCGAACCATCTATTTTCCATTCAAATCCAAAATTCCACACAGTTGCATTACTCAGGACAAACACAAACCCACACAACTAAGCCAAAATAATTTCATAACCAGAGTGAAGTCAAGAATGGCCAAAAGAGACATACATGTTAATCGAAATCCTTAAGATGAGGTGTGGCCGAGCGGTTTCACCCTGCTAAAAATATGGAGCGTGAACACAACAACAAGATCAAACAATAGTCCAACTAGGGTGGCGGCACCCGGGAAGGGTAAAGGTGACATGCAGTAAATGCATGCCACCCCCACCCTCATCTCATTTACTCCACAGTACATGCCAACAAGCCTTCCATTAACACCATTAATCAACCAGTGCATTGATAGTATCGACACATTTAAACCATAGCATAATCCAAGTCCACATAATAATTCAACCATTTGCAATCACCTTGCCAAATGCGCCACCTATGTTTACATTTTCGATATAACTCAAATAAATCGCTTGACCACTACACAATATAAACGATCATGTATAGAATCATCACCAAATAGCATGATCAACATCAACCTGAAACATAGCATAATCACCATAAAAAAGGCAAGCCATCACTTCCATGAGCCACCAACGTTATAACATATGTATATCAGCTACTGATTCCATTAAGAAATGCATAACCAATGCATTATCACCTTGCCAAATGCGCCACCAAAATTTCGACCATATGCATGTAAAAATGTAACTTAACAATATTTCATAGCCATTTCTTTGTTAGCTAGGACTTAACCACTATCAACAAGTATTTTCATGCATATAGTATCGCATAGCTAGGTCTCTTTTTGCCTTTCTGCAATTTTCACTAACATTTTTGTTGTACAGGTGTGAGAAGAAAAAATACCATAAATGAATAGCAGGTTGTAGTATCATGAAGGAACAACATATCAAAGCTTAACTGATATCAATGACAACCATATTCTCATCAACCATGTAAAACTTTGTAGCACATCATCATAACATTGAAAATGAAGAGACCTGATCTTCAAAATTTCAAGGGGGTCCCACCTACTAGCATGATTTAGTCTTATATAATAATAGGCTTAGCAACACTTTGCGGGCAAAATTACATTGACGTTTTCAATCGTCAACAACCATCAAGTCTTTCAACTTGTGTTTCACCAAGTTATACAATCAAATCCCTGAACTCATTCAACCTGAGAACCAAACCACTTTCATGCATTACTACAATGCATTACCTTCCCCCTATCGTCATAGGCTTGAGGAAAAAACCATTGATAATCTCGGTTTCGCTCTGCATTCTTGTTCAGAGTATGAAGAACAACTTGAAAGAATTGGTCTTCCCCAGGGAGGATCGGTTAGACAGACATACATGTTCGCCCTTTTACAGCTAGTACAAGACATGAACAATCATATGATAGCATATGAGCGGAAATGAATTGTCTCCCCTCTCACCCCTGGAGTTTCATCCTCTTCTCCAAGCCCCTTTAGAAATCCAGTTGAAAATAATTTTCAGCCTAAAGTTATCTTGCCTCGAGATTGGTGTAACTTCTGCAAGGAACACCACGAGGAAACCACATGTGAGGTAAAGAAGAGTGTCAGATACAAGATCTTTGGTAAGAGACCAGAAGCTACTATCGTTGTCCTAGATTTTGGAGACCCAGAAGATGTCATGGTCATCAATACTAGGAACAAATCCTATGCTCCCAAGGGAAAATTTGATCCTCCCCTCATTTCTTCTAGCCCAAGCTCATCCTCACCCGCTGCTACTGTTCAGGTTCTTTAGGTTCCTGACAGTCAAGGAACAACTTCTCCTCTCCCCTCTTCCAAATACAATATCTTGAACCAGTTGGCCAACATAAAATCATATGTGACCCTTTTGGACATGGTTGTCGTCCCTGAACAACAGATGGATCTGAAACAATTCATGGAAGGAAAAGCTTTCATTGTAGCCAATCTTTCTGAAGAGGTAAACGAAGAGGATTCATCTGTAAATATAGTAGGTGTACATAACTTTAGATACCCTGTAAAAAAATCCCCTTTTTTATATTTATGTAAGGATTATGGATAAGATTACCCATTGTTTCCTCATTGATGGAGGTTAGGGCCCAAGTGTGATGTCGAAGATTATTATGGAAGAGCTAGGCTTGTCTTGTACAAATGAAAATTCCAGAAGCATGCTCTCTTATAATAGTCTACAACAAACAACCATAGGCAAGATCAAGGATGTGACCTTAGTTTTATGCGCTCATCCTGAAATAAGGACAACCCTCAGCATTCAAGTAATTGATATGCATGTAAGGAATTACTCAATTATCTTGGGAAGAGATTGGAAAGCCTTAACAGGTGGATACCTCTCACTCGACGGGGTGCATTTATCTGTGCCTCGAAATGTTAAGAACATTATAGTCCTTAGAGAGGAAAGGATTTCACCCTACATAGAGAGTGTTCCACAATCTAGTGTAAACTATATATAAGAGGACCTATGAGTGTATTCCATCTTTGTTGAGAAGGATAATATTCCTTTGGAACAAATCGATTTAGATGATGATATGTGGCACATTCACTTTGATGGTTCACACTCTAATGAAGGTAATGGGGTTGGCATTATCTTGGTTTCCCCTGTACGGAAAATTCACAATTTGTCTTACAAGTTGAAGTTTGCTTGTACAAACAATGTCACTGAATTCGAAGCTTTAATATTAGGCATTGAAAGCGCCCTTAATCTCGGTTGTGGTCACCTTTCAGTTTTTGGATATTCTGAGCTTGTTGTGAACCTGATATGTAAGATATGCTCTCCTAGCAACAAGATAATGGAATGATACACCCAAATTGTTTGGGCACTTATCTCGAACCTTTTATCTTTCAACATCACTCATGTTAAGAGGAAGCTGAATTCAATGGATGATCAGTTAGTTGTCTTTGCAGCTTCTCCTAATCAACAACCTTTGCTTCACATGCCTGATTGTTCTTTTCAATCTCTATATCATTCACATATTCTGGACAATGTAGAATCTTGGTAGGTCTTCCCTAACAATGAGAGCATGTGTGCTTTCATTCATGATGAACCTCTTAAGCCCAAGGAAATGACATCCATAGAAAACAACAAAATTCCTAAGGGCTCGACTCCTCTTGAGAGTTTGTTTTCATTGAGTGATGTAGGCAATAAAGAGAAACAGAGAGAAGAGGGGTCAAGCAGGGAGGTGGGTGAAACCATCTCCTAGAATATTGGGGCACTCAAATCAGCAAAGAATGTTAAAATAAGTACCCAATGTTCTGATAAAGAAGAAACGAAGTTTTCCAAGCTACTTGGTGGATTTCAAAATGTTTTTGCTTGGTCCTATGAGGATCTTCGTGGTTTTCATCCTGGTCTTACACAACATGCTATCCCCATCAAGGAAGGCATGAAACCAGCTAGGCAAAAACAAGGGCCTATTAACTTTGCATTTAAAGCAACTTTTCAAAAGGAGTTGGAAAATCTCTTAAGGGTTGGGATTATTTTTCTAGTCTACCCTGAATGGGCTTCCAATTGGATATGTGTTTCAAAGACCACTGATCATATTAGAACCTGCATTAATTTTCACACTTTCAGTCGAACTATTATGAGAAATCATTTTCCTCCTCTTAAAATGGGAATGATTGTGCAGCAGGTTGTAAGTTCACAGATGAGGCCCTTACTTGACATTTTTTGGGGTTACAGGAAAATCAAGGTAAAAGGGGCAGATGTTCAAAAAACCACTCTTATCACTAATTAGGGTACCATGTCTTATAAATGCCTTCTTTCTAGCTTACCTGATGCAAGTACCACTTTTAAAAAACCTATACACAGAACTCTTGATGAATTGATCAACATCCATATCTACCTTGATGATCTAATCATATACATTAAAGGGATGATAATTACCTCTTAGTTCCAAGTGTTATTTATGGATCCTTTCAAAATTGCTTTTGTCCTGGATACTAACTCTTACATTCTAAAGGATTTACAAGAACAATTTTTTTCCTACAACACTAATGGTTCTCTCTTGAAACATTGCAAGGGACCAACGTGAAAAGTTCTAATGATGTTTGGATTTTCTATATACTAGTAACCTAGCTATGCTTTCATTTTTTGCGCTATTTTCTTTTCTGCCTTACAGTAGTTTGACTTCTGCTATTTGTTTTAAGTTTTCCTACTGCTCTTACGTTTCTGTCATTTTATTGTTGTTGTTTTAATTTTTTCATTTTTACTTCTGTCGTGATTTTGTTTCATACCATCTTCTAGTTAATTTGGTCAAAATAGGATGATTGGATCAGTTCTTCCACAGTGACACTCCTGCAAAGCATTGTTAGTCAATAACAATCAAGCTTACATAGTTGTTACAATGTTTCCCCTAAAGCATACTTGAATTTTTTATCTGCTTTCATTGTTGTCTTATAAAGAATTGGTTGCATCCCGCTTCTTCTTGCCATTTCTTCACCCATTTGAGATTTTAAAGAGCAAATCTGTAATTTTTCTCCTCGATGCAAAGAGCAGATTTCGATTGAATGATTATGCATACAGTGGTAAAACCCCTCATACTTAACACTTTTCATGAGTTATTCCCAAATTCCCGGTCATTTTTCCATTAAATACGCTCAATTCCCCCTGTTGCATAATCTTCCTGGTTATATCTTCTTGACCTGTTGTTCTTGGTCTGCGAAACCATGAGTTTTGAGTTCTAAATCTGTTGCAAAAAAAATTCCCTGTGGAGTCGCAAGTTTGTTGACGATTAAAATTGCAACGAGTTTTTTTCGCCCGCAAAGTATTGCTAAAGCCTATTAATATAAGCTAACAAAATAAATAATACTAGTAGGTGGGACCCCCTTGTAGATTGGGAGATAATATCTAGCTCTTATTTGATGTGTGTGCCATTCTTCGACATTGCTTACATGGTTGATGAGATCTTGTTTTTATTGGCGATGGATTGGGATTATTATGTGTTGGTTCTAAATTGCGACAATTGAATGATGGATAAGGCACATTATGTGTTTTTCCTCCTTCTCTAGGCACTAATTCCATGTTACGATGGCCTGTGTTATCCATTCTTATCATTGTTGTATGTTCATGGATTCCTTACTGAGACACCTGCACAATAAACATGTTAGCAACAACACATAAGAACAATTGAAAAGAAATAAAAGTAGCCTAAGCAAAATGCAGAAGGAAGAGATCAAACTATGCTATTATGCTACATGCATTGAAATTTAAATGGTCATTGTTAACCCTAGCAATAAGCTAATAGTTATGCAATTTGTTGAGTTATATGGAAGATGGTTGACTTATGTTATAAGTTGGGAATGGATAAATATGATTATGGGTCGCGCTATTGGCAATTAGTGGGTGATGGTTTCAATACATGGTTTAATTGAAGGATTTAATGAGAAGTTGGTTGGCGTGTACTAAGAAATTAATTGAGTGGGGGTGGAGGCGACGTGCATTTACTACACATCACTCTTACTCTTTCCATTAGTCGCCACCCTAGTCGGGATATCGTTCAACTATGTTTGTTGTGATTAGGCTCTGACTTTCAAGCAGAGGGAGAACCGCTCATCCAATTCATGTTTTAAGGTGCTCTTGGTTACATGTATGTCTTTTTGGCCACCCATGAATTTTATATGGTTATGAAATAGATATTGGCTCGGTATGTATGGGTTTGTGATTTCCTTGACTCGGGAAACTATGTTAATTGGTGATAGTTTTTCTAGAATGAATCGTTGGTGATTTTCATTGCAATAAAGTTTGAAGTCACGGAGTTATTGGTCATTCTAAATGTTGGCAGCCATAAAGGCTCTCTATCATCCTTGTTGGTTTTAGTCAGAGGGTTTCATTTGGTTTAGAGTGGTTGGTTGTCTCCATGCCTTCGTATTCCATACCCAGTCTTTTATTGTTATGGGGTTTATTAGTTTGAACACCTTGTGTCACTGCGCTTTACTTCACTTGGGTATGAGTTCGTTCATGTTACTAATGTTGCACAGTGGGTTGTGATTGTTTTTTCACCAAATGGCTTGCTTAAGGTGATTGTTATTTCTCAGCCCTGTCCTATCTTATCATTCTTGGGTTGATTGGGAAACCATGAGGGTTATACCCTGCATGTTCTAAGGGTTGTTACAGGACCAGAATGAAGCCTTGCTTCTATGTTCATAATCTCCTCTATCACGGGATTATCACCCTGTCTACGAAGTTATTTGTGGTATACCATGTGTGTGCACCATTGGTCTTAGAGGTTCTTACCCGATAATGGGAGTCGACTCCATGTATCCTTGTGTTGCTCCACAGAGAAAACCCTCAATTTTTCAAGACCGGGTTTTGATAGAGGAAATTGTTATGGTCGTCAGGGATATTGTTGGTTGTTTTGAGTTGTTGGTGTATGGTCGACAGTGTTCAATTTTTGGCTCATCTATGTTGATTATGTTGACAGTGGTGTTGGTTTTGGTATTTAGTCATTGCATTGGTTATTATGACAACCAAATTGGTAAACTTAAAATGGTAATTGGTTGATTGGAGAAGTGGTTTCAATGCACAGTAGTTGTTTCTTACATTTCAATTGTTGATTTGTTAACCCAACATTAGTTTATAATTGATTAATGCATATTGATGCTTCGTGCGTGATGCTTGGGTATGTGTGGCGTTCCTACAACATTTTAAGTTGATTTAATGATTTTTGTGACTATCTGTTTTAATTTCCAAATGGAGTGTTACATTCGTGGTAATTATGGCATGTACATCCATTGTATATGTTATAGATATTATTTGATTGAGCCATCAAAGAGGGTCACAGATTTTTTAATATGGTTTTGTTGCGTTTTGATCGATTTGTGTTATGAAATCGGGCCTGATGTTGTTGCGTCGTTGTATTGGATTGATAGCCTAGCATTGTGGATGTTTAGCTTCAGAGTGATTGAACCTGTACAGTCTTGGAAATGCTCTTGCGTTTTTGTCGGATGTATGTGTATTCCACAGCATAGTATGTGTTAAATGGTGATGGTTGTCTGTGATTTTAAATGTCAAGTCAAGATCTTTGCATTTAAAATATTGATGGTTGTATTTGGTTGTCCATTATGTATATTGATGAATATCATGTTTCATAGCAGAAACAGGCACAGGGTCTATGACTGTATAACTTCATTGCAATTTAATTATTAAATGAATTAAAAGACAAAATCGAGCATGACCTTTGAGTTTGTATTTGATGATTGAAATAATTCGCGGGCAGTGGTTGATTTTGATGTTGAACAGAGTGGAAATAGTTTATTGTTTATTCATTTGGGAATTGTTTTAAGATATTAATGGATAAGTGAGAAGAAACAGAGTTCCCTTACAGGTTGTTGTGGAATGCATACGGTCTTGTTTGATGACACTGTGTTAAATATTTGATTATGAACAGTGGGCAAGTTAATGCACATAATTGTTTGAACTGTACATAGTAGTTGTTTTTTGGGTCACAGTGGTCATTTGGTTGGTGTTATTTCCTGATATAGAATTATTTTATGGATTACTTAATTAATTTTATGAACAGTACCTGCTCTATTTCCCTACCACTATTTTGTTTTTCGCTAATTACACCCCCCTCTCCTTCCCACATCCATTTTTCACTCCATGTTCTTAAAATTTAATTACATTTAAGAGAATTCTATATTGAAATAGTTTGAAATCACAACTTCTTGATTGGAACACAGTTTTATGATTCTTTGGTCACATTACAATTGATTGTTTGTTGTATTTGAGCAGTAACCGTGGTTCTTTTCCCTCTCATTTTATCATTTTTCTCTCAATACAAACCCCTCACATATCCCAGAACCTTTTGTTCACCCCCTGCTCAGTGACAACAATTAAACAATTTATACGGATTGGATTACATGAGTCTGATATGTTGTTGAGCCAAAATCTATTTCATATTTTTAAAGAGTTGTCATGTATGGTTGTTAAAAGGACTATTTGCTAATCAACCACGCATGCAGGAATGAGTTTTTTCAGCCGAGGTAGCCATGGCAGAGGAAACCGAGGGAGAGGTAATTGGAATAAAGGCCTAAGACGGCGAAGATTATCCATACACTTTGACACTGACTCACAAGAGTTAGGCCAGTTGTTTCAGGACAGATTTTTCAATTGGATTGGGCAAAAAGTGGTCCAACCTAGGCATGAAAGGCTTCCCTTCCAAGCTCCACAAGCCCCTGGTATTCCCGTGCCCCTTCATGTCTCATTGCAACCTAAGGTTCCTGAAAATGATGGATGGCAGGAGATTTTCCACCCGACTATCTCCCAACATCGTGGTTGGCCCAATTTGTCCTTACTTTCTCCCCCGCCTGTTAACCATATTTCCCAAGCTGCACCTGCCCACTCACCAATGCATTCCTCCCATGATGGTAAGAGATTGAAAATTGAGGCCCACCATGCCCCTGACAAAGGAAAATCCACTGCTTCCCCTTCCTCACCCTCCAATGTCTATGATAAATCGGTGTCTTCCCAGATGCATTTGAGGGATAATTGTTCTCACATGATCAGTGAGATTAGGTCTAAAGGCTCAGCGCAACCAAAGGAAAATTTAGGAAAATAGAAGGGTGACAGCAACAATCAAGGAAAGATTGCATCTCATAGTGGGAAATATGGCTTTTGAGTTTTTATGTTATTTATTGTTCATGGCAATTGACTTCAGAATTTTTGGACAACATGTTTTCTTTGGATATATGAGTAATATATTTTTTGAAAATAATTTCAAATATCAATGAGCTAAATTGTCAAATGTTAATGTGATGATGGGAGTCACAAGGAGGGGTGTTTTGCTTAATTAACTAGTTATGTTATGATTGTTATGAGCTAAAGGGAGTCACAAGGGGTCCCACCTACTATTTATTATTTACTTATAACCCTTATTATGATTATTATTTTCCCCCCTAAGTAAAAAGTTGGTTAAGTGTTTAGTTAACTTAACTAATGAGGTAGTTCAACTACTTCAACCAATTCTAATTTGCTTAAAGGCAAAAGGATAGGGAGGAACAAGGGGAGGATAGAAGGAGAAGCATACTAAGGTTTTCTCTTTGATGTTATGTTGAGATAGTTCAGTTTTCATTCATTCCTTAATTTATCACAAGCCTAATTCTTTTTTATGATAGCAGGGTCTTATTGTAGACAGCAAGATTCATGGCTGAGTTACATCATTCAGACACTTGTTTTTCAGAGGTGTTGATCTATCTTTGATAGTCTGTGTAGACTTGTCTGTTTGTGAATTAGTTTTCATGAATGACAAAGGCTATTGTGCAGAGTCGAGTGGGCAATAATATGTAGCAAGTTTATCCTGCTTTTAGATTTTGTTTTTTTCTTTTCTGTCAGAGGTCCTTGTGTATGTTCCATCGAGGATGTCTAAGTTTGACTTTGGTCCGAAATTTCTGCATGAAATTTTGTAAAAGGAATGACTCTTTGGTGAATTGGAATGAAATAAAGGATTTCTTTATGTCTCATCTATCTTGATTACCATCTTGGTGTCTTTACTTCTGTCTCTACATTTATTTCAGAAACTGTTATATTCAGAAAATCATATTACAATAAATTTTCCAGCAAGCTTTTAATTGTGAAAAGACTAGCCTAAGCACTTGTAATCAATACTTGTGAGTTAGGATTTTATTTTTGATGGCTATAAACATAGGGTGATATTCCCGTCTATTTTTCTTTAGCCAAGCAGAATCTGAAAATGCTTGAGTGAGATCATTTCATATATTTTCCTCAACAACTAGCAGTAGTTGGTTGCACATATCCAACATGACTACAGAGGTTGGAGATTGGTCAATAACATGACTCATAGAGGCTACAGACCTATTACCAATATGACTAGCAATGACTGGAATTTTTCCCCCAGCATGACTTGTAGAGGTTGGGTGTTGGTCTTCCACATGACTTGCAGTGGTTGATGACCTATCTCCAACATGACTCGCAGAGGTTGGTTGTTAACCCCTAGCATGACTTGCAGAGGCTGGGTGGTGGTATTCGGCATGACTTGCAAAGGTTGATAACCTATCTCCAACATGACTCACAGATCTTGGTGATTTTTTCTTCATATTCTTCCTCTTTCTATTTCCTTTAGAAATACGGTTACTAGTAGTTATACTTTCACCAGGGAAGGTAGAAGGAGGAGGATAATACTTTTTTTATAAAGGAACATCAACATGATACCCATGACATAGAAGCATCAAGAGTGTTTGGGAAATTTGGAATTGTACCCAACCAAACCAGTAGTCCCACATTTAACCCAGGAATGTACAAAGTGGTCATCAAAGGGAAACCGACATTTCCGAAAAAAGGAAAAGCATGAGAATCCCCTTTTGAAGGGATTCTTTGGTTGGTATCATCGGGAAATTGAGCCATGAAGATCTTATGCACAGGTCTCCCCTTGTGGGATCATTCAAGTCCGTAAAATTATCACACACCGACTCTGGCGAACTAGTGTTATAAAAAACAACGCCTATAAAGAGGCAACTCCATATTTCTTAGTGGAAGACTGATAAGTCCTCACGACTAGCGGAGTGGGAGGTCTACCACCTTAGGTCAGAGACCCAAAGTAATGACTGACTAACTCACTATGGAAAACTAGAGAGCACAAAGCACACACTAAAAGTTTCCTAAAGATAAATCAAGCAATCGACTAACTAGTGGGAAGGAAAGTTACGCCAATCGATACTAGAGCAACTAACCGGTGTAAGTGCAACACGAACACAGAAGCACCCTCCAGGTATACTCTGTGAAGCGCAATCCGACGTCCACCCTAGGTACTACGGTATACCCCTGCATTCACCTGTGTAAGTCCGTAAAATATAGGCAACTATGTTGTCAACTCGCAGTCAGTCACTAGGCGGGCACAATCGATAGTCGAGCAGATCGTAATGAGCAGGATAACAAGTCTGAAGCCCTTCAAGGGTGTTGAAAGAAATTGGTCTGAAAGACAACTAAGGATCATGAACAGATTCGAGGTCCACGAAGCTCCGTAGGCAAATGCGATTGGTATTGTTCCCGAGAAATACCCTCAATATACAATCCCCACTACGTTTAGTCCGACTTTGGAGGGATTATCTCCTCTTCCTTTCCTCACACGACCGCGTGTTTATCCCCTATGTTAGAGGGGGGTCTCATATATCTCTTACGATGTTGGACTTAAAACTCTCCCTATCTTAGACTCCAATGTTTGTTTCAAAATGGCCTTGAAGAGTTTCCGCTTCACACCTAATTCAGGGCCCTAAAACCCTAAACTAGTCGGTGAACCCTACAAACAAAAAGTCTAATATATTTTATATTAAGCGTTAATTTTAAGGCTTGATTTATGCAAAGGGTGCGGTAGTGAAATTGATGGTGTTATGAAGAGATGAAAAAGGAAGATAACTTTAAAGCATTTGAAAGCAAAAGATACTGCGAAATTAAAAAAAAAGCTTGTAAAAACTCTTTGTAAATTCAACTTTTCTAATCAATATTTCAAGATCTTGTAAACGAAGAAAATCTAAAACTTGCTTTCATTTGACTAAGCAAAACTACTTGTATTTTAGGAAATAAAAAAAGAACTTTGAAATGAAGACTCTTTTTCTTTCGCAAATAACAACCTTGACTACTTTACCAAACTAAATGCAAGAAAATAAATTCTTTTTTTTTTTTTTTCGAACTGCTTTAACAAGAAAAACTGAAGTAAAAACTTTTTTTTTCGTTTTTCAAAGAAAGAAATAGGAACAAAGCGGAAATTGAAAACAAGATTGATAAAGGCCCTGTGCCAACTGGGAATTGCAGGGATTCAACCAAGAAACCTAAAGGAGGATCTAAAACTTGACAGCTCGCTCTAAACCTTTTAGTGAAAACAAAAGAAGACTAAGGAACAAGTAAATCGAAACTTAAACCCAAACTATGGCCAAAGACAGAGACTCTGACTGGTTCAAGAAAGTCCTGAGAAGTCTGAACTTCTATCATGAAAGAGACAAACTGTCTCTTTGTTAAAAAACACTTTCAAGACACAGAGACGCGGGTTGTTGCAACAACAACCTGCGTATGTACACGAGATAACCCAAAACAGGGTGCGTACACCTCTTAGACTTTTCAAAAATAAAAAGACAAGGCAGACTAACAGGATAAGGAAAACTGGTATACACCTTGCAGGTGACCAGGAACCCTTAAAAGACTCAGTAAACTTGACTGAAACTCAAAAGGAAAACAAGAAGCCAATCAACAACCCAAAATACCTCCCTAAAAACCCTAGAGAGACTCCCCAGTATGGTCGCCAATTATGCTAGCGGGAAAATCTCGCTATAACTATACCAGGGTTTAGGATATAGACAGAGCAAATGACCTCCTAAAAGTCAATCTAGTTTCTACACTACCCCAAACATACCAAAATAAATGAACAGAAAGCAATATAAGAGAAGATCGATAATTGTACCTTTTATCCAACGTCTAGTGATGATCTCCTCAAGATCTGTAGCTCTAAAGACTGCAAGTCTCCTCCCAAAGTTGACCTACATCCAAGACTAGACAAACAAGGATACAAGCATGCTATTTCTATTCATAAATTAGGGTTAGATATCAAATGGTATGTATAAATCAAATAAAAGACATAAAACATCATCATTTGGGATAGGGAAAAGAGATTCTTTTATTCATTAAACAAAGATTGAAACTTACAATCCTTGTCGACCACTGTTCCGCGAACCTGGTCTAGGATCCTCTTTACAATGCTCCAAGTGCACCTTCAATAAGCCTCTTCTCACAATCTACTAATCACCTCAAGGAAAGGGAATGGATTGAATGGAAGAAAAGGGGTTGAAGGGGGAATGTTGAGGAAGGGAAGTGAAATTGGGCAGAGTTTCACCGTTCTAATGCTTGGTTGTGGAATGAGAACCCAAGACCTCCTTTTATATGACAAAAGGATAGTTATTTGGTTGGGAGACGTGCTATAGCAGGTGAATTGGTTGGGAAACCTCCAATAGCCCGTATATTCCACCGAATTCCTTACAACTTTTTAATTTTTGCAACTTTTGGAGGTATACGTGAGTTGTTTAGTATGCAACTCGCGTATGTACTCGAGTTGTAGTGGTATGTACGTGGCCAGTAGTGCATCAGCCTGAGTATGTACGCAGGCAGTAGTAAAGCAGGGTGCGTACATGCTCCAAAAAATGGTTTTTTTAATGGAGTTCCTCAAAAGTGATTTGGAAAATTATGCAAGTAGGAAGGCCAATGTCATGTATGCATGAGTAGGACATTCTAGGTCTATAACAATGGCACTGAGGAAAACATAAATCAAAAGCAAAATAAGAAGACATGGAATCTTGCACACAACTGATAAGAAGAAAGCGTATGGAAATAATGAAGCAAAGTCAACTGCATCAGTGAAAACATATTGACTATTTTACCCAAATTACATAGCTAAACAAAATAAATGAATTCTCTCACAAAATTGATTTATGTGTAGGATGTTCTTTAATAAGAATAAGCAGTAATAAATACTAGACTTATTACAAAGTAGTTAAAGGAAACGTCCTACTCAAAACGCTGAAATCAGTTTAAACAATAATAAGGAAGTGGCCAACAAATCCTAATTATTATTCAACACATATTCATATAGTACCATAAAGAAATAAAATGAGAGCAAGTCTGCAAATATTATTTTATTAGTTCTACAAAATCGTAAAAAGATTACATTCATGGAGAATAAGAGTTCTTTGATTTAACAAAAGAAAATTACATAAACAAAGAAAGAAACGACATATGTTGCATCCAATGGCTGATTTTCTAGTCTGTTGCAATTAATTTGGCCTTTCAGGCTCTGAGCATGCAGCCCTCTCTTCTGCCCCAAATTTCCAGCCCCCTTCTTTATGTTGAGCGCTGCCTTTTATCCTTTTTATGAATGTTGAGTTACAGTTACCTTGTGCATAACTACTTTTCCAATATAAGAGTAGGTAGTTGAATACAATTCCCTCTTACTTTAATTATAAAAGATGAAAAAGTCAAAAGTTTATTTAAAGACCATACTGAATTAATTTCATGGTCTATTTAAATTTTCAAATATTTACTTAGGATCATTTCAAAATAATTTTTTCCACTCTTCTACAAAATAGCACTTATGATCTTTTATGTTCATGAGTACATGAGCACCAATAATCATCACGTATTTCTTCATCGATGGTTAGATAGCTTTGGGACTTAAAAATACTCGTTCTATAATTTCATTCTTTGTAGCCCAGAGATCTTATGGATACTTCCGAAGAGTTCGTTCTTACGTGCTTATGTTTTAAACTTTTCATTGATCCAAAGGGTTATTTTCGTATAATACTATTTTTATATATGTAATATACAATATCATATATAATTTAAAAATTATTTGTATATATTTTTTTTTCACTTCCTATTAGGTCTTGGTTTCATTTAGTAAATTATAAAATAGAAATTGAGTTGGAAATTTGATTTAAATAAAACCTAGTACAAAATTACCCCTTGAAGTTATACTTTAGATTTGAACATTTTAGTTTCATTGTGATATATAATTAATAGGTTAACAATAATTTTATCCGCACCATCTTTATTGATTGTACATTAGATGAAAAATGTTCATTATTCCTAATTTTATCTGGGATATAATAAATAAGTAATATATGAAACAAGATTAATTTCCATATTATATATAGTAGCACTATTATTATGGATAGTTTACATGATTAATGGACTTATTAACTTTTATTAAGACTTTTAGTTGTAAAGATCATATTAGGATTAAGAGAATACAACGAGGGAAATTTAATTTAACTAAATTCAATGTGAATGGTATACTCTATAACTTATTAATCTTTATTGTTTATAAAGGAAAAGGTGAAGGTGGAATAAGGGAATATTTAAAGACTAGTGCTTATGGTTTATTAGGATAGGGGTTCACTAACTAGGATTAGGAAAATTTGAAAA
>JASDQU010101660.1:27077-39750 GCA_032191745.1 Picea mariana
ATCGGCCAATGGAGCCGTTAAACCCGTCGGAGTGGATTAATCCAAATGGATTGGGTTAAGTAGACAACCCCGGACCGGATTCACTCCTCCAGTTGACGAGCGGTCAATTTCACTCGTCAACAGGCTACCAACTCCAAAGCATGAGTTGCATAGTTCTTTTCATGTTCTTTCATATTTTTGGATTCATAACATACCACAAATCCATTCTGACTGAGGACTCCCCCCGATCCTTCTTTGCATTCATCTATACACACTACAAAATCTTCATTTAGATTTGCAATCCTCAGGATTGGAGCACTGGTTAACAGTTGCTTCAAATGTTGGAAGCTTCTCTCACATTATTTTGTCCATTGAAATTTCTTCTCCTTCCTTTGCAAGGAAGTGATGGGTTGATCTATCCTTGAGAACCCTGCAATGAACCTTCTGTAATATCCAACTACACCCATAAAGGATCTGACTTCTGTCACATTCTTCAATGTTGATCATTCTCTAATGGCTTCTATCTTCTCAGGATCCATGACTATCCCATGTTTTGAAATGATATGTCCCAAATAATGGATCTGCTTTTGATAGAATGAGCACTTGCTCAATTTGGCATACAATTGTTTCTCTCTTATCACTTGCAAAACCATTCTCAAATGATGTTCATTCTCTTCTTTTGACTTGGAATACACCAGGATGTCATCCAAAAAGACTATGACAAACTTGTCTAGGTATTCTCTGAATATGCCATTCATTGGGCACATGAAAACAACGAKTGCATTTGATAACCCAAATGGMACCACTGTGAATTCATAATGACCATACCTTTTTCTGAAGGCGGTCTTGYTGATGTCTTCATCCTTTATCCTTACCTAGTGGTACCCTGACCTGAGATCTATGTTTGAAAATATCTTGGCATCCTTCAACTGATCAAAGAGATCATCGATCCTTGGTAAAGGATATTTGTTCTTAATAGTCACTTTGCTCAACTGTCTGAAATCGATGTACAATCTCAATGTCCCTTCTTTCTTATTCACAAACAAGACCGAGGCACCCCAAGGTGACACACTTGGGCATATATACCCCTTCTTAAGAATTTATTCAAGCTGCAATTGCAATTCTTTCAGCGCCAGTGTACTCATTATGTAAGGAGTTTTTGACACTGGAGTTGCTCCAGGCATCAGGTTTATAGAGAAATTAATATCTCTCTTTGGGGGTAGTCCAGGAACCTCCTGGAATACATCTCCAAAATCTTTTAATACTGTATGATCTTCAATATTTGGCACCTTATCCTTAGGTTCTTTTTCCATATGAGCTGCAAATATTTGCCAACCCTTCCTATAACACTTCTTCAGCTGCATTGTTGAGATTTCTTTGATAGTAACTACCCTTGGGATTCCCTGCACTTTCCTTGGGTTTCCTTTCTTATCCATGAAAGTGAATTCATTGTTACGATAGTTTAATATGGCATGGTCTTGGTCCAACCAATCCATCCCAATTAGACAGTCATAGGAACCTAAAGGTAAGATGTTCAATTCGACCCTTGTGCTTAGTCCATTCATGTCTACTGGACAGGACTTAACCAACTCAACAACCTTTCTCTAGGCTCTTGTATCCAGGTGCACTAACCAATATTTTCCATGATTTCTTCTTGGAAAATGAAAACTTTCCACCATTCTAGGATCTATATAACTATGACTATCTCCCGAATCAATTAAAATAGTAATGGTTTGGTTGTTGATCATACCTTCCACTTCAATCATATATGACTGATATTTTGCTTGATTTTTGTCCCGGTCTGCGTAGATCCTTGGTACACTTTTTCCCATGTCCTCCACTATTTCTACCTATTGAACATTTTGGACAGCTCTCACCTTGTTATTTATGTGGGGGAAATCTCTATACCTATGATTTCCTTTACAACCCTCACATTCCATAGGTGATTGTCTTGGCATTTTCCCACCTACTTCAGCCTTCCTGGGCTCTCTAAAAGATGGTTGTCCTTGAGGACTGTTTCTAAAAAAGGATGACTTAGTTCCCTTCTTCCTCTGATCCAACTTGAATTTCATCTTGTCTTCCCAAGCCTTTCGGATAGTGGGATTTTCTCATTGTTGCTCATATAAAGATTTTTCTCTCCTTATAGTTTCTTCCATAGTTTTAGGATCATCATACTAGATATTTTCACTGATGGAAGGTGGAAGTCCACTCAGATACCTTTGAATTTTAACAGTCTCATCTTTGATGAAAGGGACATACTTCAGCAATTCCAAAAACCTTCATTCATATTCATCAATGGTCATACTACCCAGCTTGAGTTCAAAGAACTCTTTCATCTTTTTGTCATAGTATCTCTTAGTCAAGTATTTGTTTTCAAAATAATTATTGAATTCCTTCCAAGTAACAATTTTCTCTTTAATGTGTTGCACCTGCACAAGTTGATCCCACCACATGGATGCCTTTCCTTTCAGTTTATACATTGCAATTCTTCGTTCTGCATGAGAGAAATAATTCTGTAGTTGGAAACATTTCCTCATGCCAAGTAGCCATGTCTTGGAATCTTCCTCCTTCTTGTGCTCTCCATAAAATGTAGGAGGTTTAATCTTGTTCATTTCACCCTTCAGTTCATCCACTCCAGATATCTTATGCTTTCTGGTAGAAGATGGGATTGAACTACTTTGTTCCCTCCTCTTGGAGTGCCCTTGGGAGTGATGATGGTGTCTTCCAACACTCCTTGATTTCCTCTTCTCATCAAGATACCTGTGACTTCCGAATTTACTAGAGTCACTCTCCTTATCCAATTTATTTTCTATCCTTTCCAAGATCTGTATCAACTTTATGTTGAATTCTCCCTATTGTTCCCTAGCTTTCATGATCTTTTTGTTATCTTCTCAGTGAGTCTGGACATCTTTCTACAATATTTCAATGATCTTCATCATGTTTCCCTCCTTGTATATCTCTTCTCCATGCCCATTGGAGTTCTATCCTTCAACTCCCAAATGGACATCCATTCCCCTAGCTTCATTCTTTGAACTGGAAGCATTTTATGCCTCCTCCATCTCTCCGCACTAAGCGACAATTCAGTTCAATTTTGACAATTGTTAACTCTGCAAACACAATGTGCAGTCAACCGAAATTTGTCAGGCCATCATTCCTTAACAAATTACATAGTATTCATAAACCAATCTGATTCAAGAAAACTTTCATATTTCATTATGCGGTTCTCGAGCAATTAAGAATCCCCGTAGTTCTTTTCTTTCTGAGCTCTGCTCTATTCTGCAATAATTTTCGAGCACTAGCCCCTTTCTCTTAGCCCCAAACCCATGCGACCACGGGATGTGGCCAAGTGCTAGGTCGATAGGTTCTTATTTAGGACTTCGGGCCTTCGACTTTGGTAGCTTTTAAATCACATCACAACAAATCTCTCAGAATTTCGGATTGACGAACTTGCGAAGTAGGGTGGATCAATAGTCCACAACTGCCCAACATCCAACGGTTGAAACCCACTATGGAACTTCAGTCATCTGAGCTCTGGGACTTCGGAGCTTCAGAGCTTTGGGATTTTGGAGGATTTCATATCTGGACACCCCCAACACCCCAAACCATTAATCTCCGAACACTTCCATGTCACCTTTGGTGACATCATTACATCTCGTCACCTCGGTGTCATGAAACTTTTGAATGTTCTTCCTTTCGTTCCCTTATGAACCATTCTTCCGAAGTGTCAAGTCTCTGGACTTTTCAACTGGTGCCATGCGTCCACTGGGACCCATGGTTTTCGTACTTGAACTAAGATAATGAATAGTCACATCACTTAATGCCTTTCAAATTGTGGGGGCATGCATCCGTGTTTTGAATAGTCACATCAATTATTCTGATGCTGACATGTAACCCCATGGTGAAACCTTGGTTTGGATTGTGGGACCACCTTGGGGAATTAACTCCCATGCAACTTGGGTCCCCACAATGCCTCCTAGACATCAATCTTGATGTATCATGATCAACGCCAGTGTGGGCCCGTCGACCTTTAACTATGTTATGCAACCTCAGGGCCCACATAGTACAGTTGTCAACATTTTGGGTGGTGGCATGTGGCAAGTATAAGAGAGGTCCACGTCACCTCTATGTGACATCATCATGACTCACCACTTCATCTCTTCGGGGATTTAGAGCTTCGGGCTTCGAGATTTCTCGCCTTAGCACACACTAATTCTTCTGAACGTCAAAATCCTGAACAAGCCAATCTGTTGACATGGGTCCCTTTTGACGGACGGTCCGGATTACTCCGAACTTCGGAGCTTTGGGATTTATTTTTCCTTCATACCATGCCATAACTTCCACCCTTGGATTGATCCAACGGTTCTGGTCCAACTTCGGCCCAATCCAACGGTCGAGCTCTTCCCCTCAGATATACGATGTAGATCCACTTCGAGGACTTCGGGCTTCGGGAGTTTCAACCTCTCCATATTCGTTTTCTCCCGAAGTGATTTCACCTGAAGTCCATGGATTTCTGCCACGTATCCTCTCTCTCAGATCAATGGGACAGATGAACTCCGTTACTATGCATATTTCCAGAGGAACTCATGGCTAACCACCTTGCAACGTTTCTAGATCTGACGGTCGGGAATTGTCCTCCTTCTCCTAAACAGATTCCAACAAATCACATTACTCTACGGCCCAATACCATGTCTTTCATGGTTTTATAATATCGCTACACCCCCTGAGCTTCCTTTCTCGAACCCCTTTCTCCTTAAAGGGTTTCTTGGACACTTAGTCGAATTTGGTATCTGTGCACTCCTTACAACAGATCTTCGCATCCCTTCATGAGAAAACTCAAGCTATTTCTCTTGAGATTTTTGAGTCAAAGACTCTGTCGACGCACTCCTTTCACCTAGGGATGCTCTGAACCTTGAATTTTGTCCCTTTCGACAAAAAGTCACTCTAAAATATTTGTCTCATTAGCCACTAACATGGCCCATCTAGGTTCGGTGTCGAAACCATGGATTTGATGCCAATTTGTAACATCCCCAGCCACTAACAAACCAGGAAAATACACTACTAGTACACTTCACTTAGCTCTGATACCAATTTGTAACATACCCAACCACCAACAAGTCGGGCAACGTCATAGAGGAACATACATATATATATATAACATGCATTTCTATTGAATTTTAAAACAAATAACATAGAATTACCGCTACCATACAGACTCAAATGGAATTGACAGTAATTCCTACATGAAACAGAACAGATGATAACATTTCAAGAATCACAGACATGCATAACATACATAATTAAGCATGGAAATGATATTTATCTTTTAACTAGAGAAAAATCCACCAACTGCGTATAGACCTTCCACGAACCTCCCAGCCTTAAACAACACTGCTCATCACTCTCAGTAGTGGGTCACCCCCGAGCTGGGACTAAACTCTATCGGGCAAGGGATTCCTAGGCTAGGCAAGGTCAATAGGAAAGTCACACAGTTTAAGAGGAAGGACTCTCTCACAAGAGCCACTTACGCCCACTACTCATAGACTCTCATTCCCCACATGCATGTCCCACCCCAGGAGTATACACCTTCACTATCACACAGTCCATTGACTTCTCCACCTCCCTTACCTTGGGCTTCAGCAATATGTTGGACCAGAATTCTCAGAGATCTGTAGTTTCTATGGGACTCCCTCCAAGAGAACTCACTTCCTCAGCACACTCTCTCACCTGGAGAGAGTTTCCCACAATCCTGACAACCTGCTTCTTCAATCCACAACAACCTCTCTCACCTAAAGAGAGAGTTACTCACAGGCCTGATAAAYTGCCTCTTCAAACCACAATAGCTAAGTCGGGTATGGAAAGGGATGGCTCAGTAAATTATAGAGGTGCACAATGGCCACGGGTTCAGCAATGGTAGAAATGGATGGTTGTGTGCTTGCTTAGTGCATGAGTKAACTCGTGAGGAGATATGGGGCAGACTCATCTAGCATAGCCAAGGTGGTGAGAGTGTGAGAGCCCAAAAAATGTCTGTGCGTGAACCTCCCTGTGTGAGTGAGTGAGTGAGTCCATTCATCCCCAGCAACAAGAATTTCCCCCTTAAGTTTGCATGTGCCTGAGCCGACACCTGTCGCTCATGAAGCACATTCCTTTCCCTTTGGAAGTCACCCGTCCTCCCCAAGGAACTCAGGATAAAAACATATCCTTTTAAACAACTTTTGGAATAATAATAAATTATTATTCTCTTGTACTTAAGACCTTAGTCTTAGCCCCTATTTCCAACCTCTCATCCCCCTCTCCCTTACCCAACCTAGTGGAGCTTAGTCCCTCATTCTCTTTTATCGTGGTCAGTCTACACGCAACGATGTTTTTATATTAATAATATGAATATTTACATGTACAAAACAGGCTCTTGGACTTTAACACCTAGGCATGTCAACCTACTAACACATAAGCCTACCATCTTATAATTTCTCGGCTCACCATCCTACAAAACATGTTTACAATTCATAATACAACTAGGGCTTGTCCTAGGGATATTACACCAAGGAAATTGAGTACCTGCAAAAAATGATTGTACCTACCCGAGACACAAGAAAAGATGAGATACAAGCTAAACAATCCAATGGACAAGCAAGTTAAGCTTGCTGTCCCTATTTTCAGAAGTCAACAGAAATATATATCAGCAAGTAATTGATTATTAAATTTGCTACAAGATGTTAAAAGTCAGGTAGATGATGCAAGAGATAAGCTAGCAATAACTAGAGTGACTCAAGTATGAAAGCATAAGCATTTAGCAATTAAATAATGTTGTTATAAACATGTATTGCAGAGATATATTATCAGCCTTATGGCTGTAGCAAACTATTGCTACAACATAAAATTTCAACCCAAAAAAGTACAAGTAAACCACCCAAAATGTGTGTTGAGACTAGTATATTATTATGGTAGCTTGCTAACAAATTTTGATGGTTGAAATATGAGTTATAAATAAAAAAGAGAGTACTTTTTGCAGCCCAAATGGTTGTATATTTTATTTATTTATATCTCTAAGAAGACCAAGCAAAACTAGACTCCCTAGAGGCTTTAGCAACATCAAAGCATCAAGAAAATATTATATCTTGCACAATATCAATGTCTCATTAAATCACGTTTATCAATGCAAACAATTTATTTCTCCAATGCAAGCTTCATATTAGTGCCTTTAAAATTTGGGTTAATGGAGTCTTGAAAATCATGAGTTATATCAACAAAATCCCTATGGGTGTAAATCCTCTTACTCCCTAAGGCATGCAAATCAAACTAAGGTATATCTAGGAGAGTGTATACCCTTGTACTTCTCCTATAAAACTTGTGATAAATGAATTGTAAATGAGCAAATGAGATGAATATTAATAGAGGGTGTATGCACTTATACTCCTCCTAGGGTTTCAACCAACAATAATTATGAAACAGGCAAGAAGAACTAACAATTGTAGATTTTCCTTACCAATTCCAAGAGAAGTGAAAGATCAAACCCTAGTTCACCAAGAAATTACCATTCATAAGCAAGAGAATAAATCTCCAAGAGGTGTGAACCACCTTATCTCAACAATTCACCAAGAAATATCACCAATAATCATTTKCACAAGAGAGACATATCAAATTGCCCAAGTAGGGCACAAATTTCAGCCACTAGTCTTATCACAATGGAAGAGCTATGATCAAAATGAAATAGAAATGATCTCTATTTATAAAAATCCTACTAAAAKTGTTTTTCCACTTAATTTTAGGGTAAACCACAAATTAAGGGACCAACAACCCTTACTTTTCCCGTTTACAAATTTAGATTTGATTTTGCACATAAGAAACCCAAAAATAAAGATGACATCACCCTTCTAGGGCAACGATTTGGAATCAAGAAAGGAAGTTGAGCTTGGATATGACACGTTGGGCCTCCAATGCCTTCTCCTCAAGCGTTATGATATTCAAGGTGTTCCTCTCCATCCAAAGATGTCAAGTGTCAACCAATAACATCACCACTACCAAAACATCCATCTCATGCATGACATCACCCCCTAAATGTGGTGCTCTAGCCTCCAAAGGAAAGTCATTGTGGTGATGAAGAGATAGGAATGGTCCTCCAAGGTGCCTCTCAAGCCTCCAAAGGCTAGCATCATCATTCAGTGCATGGTCCATGGTATCCTACCTGTGGGCTTCAATTCCCAAGGAATCCCAAGCTAGGCTTGCTCTTCCAAATGTGTCCACCAATTGGGTCCTACAAAGACAATGAATACACCCTCCAAGGATATCAAGTCAAATGCATCATGATACATACATCAAATCAATAAAATATCCATCTAAGCATGTACATCCAAACCACCTCATCAAATAAACAAGTGCTCAAAGACCCTATACAATTTTCCAAGTTTAGGTATGGGAGGGTTGACAAACCGACCTATTGGGTGGATCATACCTCAAGTTTAGTGGTGTTTCCCAAGTGGGCCCCTTTCTAAGACATGTGTATAAAGTGACATGGATGGGGGAAAGACTCTTGGGCATGGGGTTCCATGACATACAAGGGATTGTAGTATCTCATTTATGGGTGCCTTTGTAGAGGGTGTGTTGCAACTTCGTTTTCAATGCAACCTTTTTCCAAGCCCATTTATTGACTTTTGTTCATTTAATATGTTTCCAAGTTCAAGCCAAGGTGGGGATTCTACCTAAGAATGAAAAATAGTGACCACCTTGACTCTACCCTAGTCACATCATGCTTCCCACTAGTAAATTTGGGTCATTTTGCGATAGTAATTTTGTTGTGTGCACAAAGTTATGTCAGGGTTTGTGGCTAGTCCTGAAACTAGTCTAAAACATGTGTTTCGGGTAAAAAAGTCATAACTTCTTCATAACATATCCAAATTCAGTAAGACAAAAAAATTTTGTTATAGTACCATCTTTAGTATGTTGTGTAACATTTTCAGATCAATTCAACAAATATTTCGTGCGAGGAACGCTCTACACGGTCACTCTCTAGAATAAGCCAGAATTCTGCAAGGTATGCCATTTTTGCTATAACTCCTTTTCTGAGAGGTTTCAAGTAGTGACATTTGGAGGAATTGCATAAAACACACTGAATAACATTGTGTATCAGTTTCATATCTTTATTCATTACAGGTACATAGTTATTATTATTTCAAGTTAGGGTTTTTGACTAATCCAAAACTAGTCATGTGAGACTAAAGAAAAGTTTGATGAAAATGCCAGACTCTTGTTGTTAAAGTTAAGTAAGGTTTGCAGGTATGCGATCATATACATCATGTCTATTACATAGTTACAAATCATATTTGGATGATGAAATGGATGAGGGATTTTGGTAAAGGTACATGTTGGGTACATGGTCGAGACAAGTAGTTGATGAGTTGGCACATACATGAGGATTATAGTTGATGATGTTGGTACATATTGATGAGTCATAGTTGATGAGTAGGTGACACATGATTGGTACATACTTGGTACATGGTTGGATTCACTTGTTTATGGTACAGGTTGATTACAGGTTGTTTGGTACATGTTGGTGCATGGTTGATGCACTTGTTTATGGTACAGGTTGATTACAGGTTGAGGTACAGATTGATGCATGGTTGATGCATGGTTCAGGTTTATTGGTACAGGTTTACAACTGTATATTTCACAGTGATAGTGTGACAATGGTTCCATCATTCTACTTCTACTTCAGGGCAGTTGGACGGGGAAAGGACAGGTGGTTGTAGCCACCTTCCGATTGTAGCTAGAGAACATATGGGGTTTGATGCATGAGAATCGCTCCACCTCAGCAACACGCCAGCATTCCAACACATTAGTGTGCATTTCAGAGAGGGAGAGGCATTAATCCTCCCATTTTAAAATTTGAAATATAATCCTATACGGATTCATGTTGTAAGCTTGAGTGAAAACCAATCCATATCTCTGAACAAACAGAAGATAAGGTCACCTTTAATGGTTGACAGGTTGATGGCTCTAGGTTCAATTCATACTAGATGGCTATTTATTAAAATTTCAATGTAATATATGAGGTTAGGTGAGGTAGGATAAGCTTGTAGAGCCCTCGCTTTGTAATTAAGGAGACTTGAGAGAGAGAACTCAGGTAGAGAGAGTCTTAGGAGACTTAAGAGGTAGAATAGTCCTGAGAGAGAGCTTGAGAGAACTGGGACTCTGTTACATTCCAATTTTTGTAAACATTTGTATAGACACACAGAGATAATACAAAATTTGTTTTCCCTGCATGCAGTGTGTTTATGTAATTGTGTTCATATTTATGTTTATATGTATTTCATGGTTTGAATGCATAAACTGATGAATTATTGAATGAGTTTCAATTGTTTCTCATCTTTGAGTTTCAAGTGCAAGGAGTGCACATTGTCCGCAAGGCATGTGTTGACAGAGGTGAGTTAACCTCGGGAAAGATCAGGAGAGATACCGTTGAACCTTCATCAGAAAAAGTGCAAGGAGTGCACAGGAAGAACTTTGTGATTGAGTTAAGAGAGAGACAGAGTTATTGAACACTCTGTAAATAAGGAGCTCTGCAAGGTGTGCATCGAGCAAGGAGAATGCCAGGAGGGAGAGAAGAATTTATTTTTAAGAAATCCTTCGGGTCTGAGTTTGACGAAATCTCAGAAATGCAAGGAGTGCATATGAGATAGACTTAGTCCAAAATCTCAGAAGAGATAACATTTTCAAAAGAGTAAGGAAGATTCAAATAGTCGGGTTTGCAGGAGAAAGTTCAAAGGCCAAGAGCTTTGAACACTTTCAAAATCTTCCAAGTTGGGAGAAGGTGGAATCTCAGGAGGAGGAGCGACAACAACTGTTATATTGGTTGAGGGAAAAGAGATTTGGACCATTAGATCTATTTCCAATGAATGAAGGAAGTGCAAAGGAGAGGAATAAACCCAATCTATTGGATCTGAATGCAAAGGACCAGAACCCGTTGGATCTGGAGGTAAGTGCACAAAACTTATTGTGTGCACTGGAGATTGGACTTGTCAAAGTCCCAAAGTGAACAGGGATTGTCCATCATCCAGGGTGACAGGTGGCAAAAGATATGAGTTTTCGGGTGAAAGCACTCCAGGAGGGATGAGTGCACATGAGTTGAAAATCCCGAAACCTAAAGACCCAAAGAGGATAGAGGCTGCCAGATCAAGGGGGAGACACGCGTCAATAGATTGTGTGTTTTGGGTGAAAGCACTCTGGGAGAAACGAGTGCATAGGAGTTTGAAATGTGGAAAGCCCGAAGATCTGAAGAGTCGAGAGTCGTTGATCTGCAAGGAGACACTTGTCAATGTTTCAGTTGAGAACTGAGATCACCGAATCCTAAAGGGCCGAAGAGAATCTGGACTGTCAGATCCAGAAGAGCACATTGCGGAAGATCATGAACTCTGGGTGAAGTCACTCCAAGAGAATGTGAAGGATAAGGGTTTGAGATTGTCGAAGGCCGAATTCCCGAAGCAGACGGTATTCGTTGATCTGGGTTGGACAGGTGTCACCCGATCGTGAAATTCGAAGGATCGTACTCTGGGGTTTTTGTGAAGTAGTGTTTCAAAAATTTCCAAAGCGCCGAAGGCTGGAATGATTAAGGGTCGTTGATCCCAAAGGAAGAACGTAGGTCGTTGATCTGCAAAGGGACACATGGAGGACGTAGATTCACTCCATTAGACAACCATTGAACAATCATTGGATCAAGAGAGGACAAGTGTCAGAAGATCCGACACTCCAAAATATTTCACTTCAGATATTTGTGGTTTTCAATATTTGAGAACGTCGAAGGCCAAAGTCCTAGAAACAACGAGAGTTGTCGATGTGAAGGATGACACGTGACACCGGATCCAGAACTCCGGAAGAAATCTAAGGAGAAAATTTCTGAAGACCCGGAGAAAATATTGATCGTTGATCAAGAAGAAAGTTGTAGGATCGTTGATCTAGTTAAGGAGACCAAAGACCTGAAGTGGGAGCATGACCATTGATCTGGGAGGATACGTGTCAGTAGATATTCCACTCTGGAAGATACCCAGTCAACAGAGGCAAGAATTTGAGAATCGATATTCCTGAAGGTCGGATTCATAGGGGAACCCCTAGCCGTAGGTTCAAGGAGATAGGTGGAAAAAAATCTTCCACTCCAGAATATTGTCATACAGAGGTAACGAAAGTTTGGGAGTCAAAACTCCCAAAGGTCGGAAAGCCTGAATCAACGACAGTTGTTGATCTAGAGGGGAGTTACATGGCGACAGATCACGGTGATATGAGATCGTGCATAAATGGCAGGAAAGGAAATTCGATAGCAGTCATTGATCGCGAGGCAGCACCGAAAGGAGTGGAGATCGATGGACGAGAAGGATTGCAGAGACAAAACTCACGTGGAGGATAATTATTCTAGAGCAGGCCGTAATTGGAACCACGGTATTCGAAAAATGGATACGTGGCAGCACAAGGAGGATTGCAGGGTGAAAAGTGGGTTGGTTTGAAACCACTCTTACCCGCACCCACAATTGCGCATTATTACAAGGACACAACCCAGGGTTGTATGAAGGAGGGGCTAACACAAAAGGGGCTTATGCCCGAAACTAGTTTTTTGAGAGCATGTGGAAATTAGCCTACAGGTCTATCGGGACCTGCACACAGGGAATAAAGGGGCCTGTGCATATTTGATTTAGGTTCAATCAGGAGCCCG
>JASDQU010101660.1:40433-59979 GCA_032191745.1 Picea mariana
AGCTTTAATTTCATTTGTAGATTTCAAGTGAAAGAGAAAGAGGAGAAATCCTAATTTTGTTTGCAGGCAACAGACAAAGGAGATGACCTGATAACATTAGGTGGTATCAAAAACATGATTTTACCTGTAGACAATGGGTGAAAGGAAGGAAGAGTATTGATGCTCTATGAGAAGGTTGTTGCACGCGTACAGCAGCAGCATAAAATTAAAAAACTAGGTGAGTTGTGAGAGAGGATAGAGATGATCTCAGATGTAGAGTGATCCATAGACTTGCCAGGAGGGCAGGTAGAAGGTGGAAATGGCTATTAAATTCCATGAGCATGGTTGAAGAGAAGGATGCAAGAAGAAATGTAATCCATAGATGGATATGGAGCTCAATGAGATAAGAGCAAGGATGGAACAACTGACATTAAAAATGCAGCAAGATGTTAAATCACATTGGGTGTATGAGTGGCCCATGAAGAAGAAGGAAAAATGTCTTGTTCAAAAGTTGTTGGCCAGAAAGCAACAACAAGAGTTGAGAAGGTGGTTGAGGGAATTAGAAAACCTTAGTGACATAGAGGAGGAACAGATTCACATCTGTGAGCCAAAAGCTGGAAGGAACCTCAGTGATAAGGAGGAGGTGAGATCAGATGAAGATCTCATAGACTACCAAGTGTGCAGAAATGGAATTTTGAGTTGCCAGGTGGGAAATGGAAAGAGATCAGAGGAAGGTCTCATATACTGCCAGAGGATAAGTGTTGAAAGTTCAAGTTACCAGGTGGGAAATGATATGGGATCGGTTGATCCCATAGACTGCCAGGTGGGAAGAAGAGAAGTCCCAAATTTCCAGGTGTGCAGGGGGAAAGAAACAAGACTGTCTGAAAGTCTCAGGAGATCAAAAGTGGGTTCATGTCAGTAAGGAGTGTCGATAGGTGAATATTCATGTGGATTTTTATACCATGTGAATGAATATGATGAGAAGTTAGAAACTCTCACCATCCAAAAGGAGGATCAGAGGAGCATTTTGATTATTGGAGGGATCAAGACATTCCTACCAAATAGCCAAGTGGAGGCCAAATTATGTAGATGATCAAGGTGCAGCAACAAAAGAAGAAAGACAGCCAGTAGAAACTATTGAAGAGGAAGAAATGGAGAAAACATTGATGTCTATCCCAGTAGAAGGAGAAGAGCATTCAATATAATTGCTCAAAATTTTCAGCCAGGAAGCTGAACAGGAGATGACTGTAGCACTGAAGCCTACAGTAGAGGAGGAAACAAACATCATGGATTTTGCTGATCTGTATGAAGAATTGGAAGCCCTAGAAAGAAGAGTAATGGTGCAAAGCTTTCACATCCGACAGGTCAAGTTGGAAGCAGATGGAGGACCATAGCAGCCAGAGGATTGGTTGGAGGGAATTGGAGATATGCCAACACAAGAGGAGATGGAAAAAGTTAATCTGTCAGAGGAGGAAGCTGAACAGAAGCTCAGTGATGAGATTGTAGAACTGGAGCCTGCAATAGGGTGGAAATATAATTCCACAAGAGGAGGAGAAAACAATATGGGAGATCGAATAGATCTTCCCATTGATAAGTATGAGGAAGAGTTGCAGATGAGAAAATTGCATAAGAAGAGCCAGCCACTAGAGCAATTGGACAGGGTGATAGAGGAGATAAGAAGGTTGATGTTGAGTCCAGCAGAAGCAGTCATTGAAGGGGAGATGAACATAAGAGATCATGCCATAGTAGCATGGAAGAAACATAAGAAGAAGAAGCAGTCGCAACAACAACAACATAGTTGGAGAGGAGCAAGAGGACAACTCCAAGGAAAAGTTTGAGATCTAGGTGGATTTCAAGAGAGTTGGGAAGGTCATGAGCAGGAGCTCAAGAATTTTTCATAGCAGTGGAGTATGATGYAGGAGCATCACTCCACCTCAGCAACACGCCATCATTCCATCACATCAGCGCGCATTTCAGAGAGGAAGAGGCATTAATCCTCCCATTTTAAAATTTGAAATATAATCCTATACGGATTCATGTTTTAAGCTTGAGTGAAAACCAAGCCATATCTCTGAACAAACAAAATATAAGGTTKCCTTTAATGGMTGACAAGTTGATGGCTCTAGGTTCAATTCAGACTAGATGGCCATTTATGAAAACTTCAATATAATAGATGAGGTTAGGTGAGGGAGGATAAGCTTGTAGAGCCCTCGCTTTGTAATTAAGGAGACTTTAGAGAGAGATATCAGGTAGAGAGAGTCTTAGGAGACTTAATATGTAGAATAGTTCTGAGAGAGAGCTTGAGAGAACTGGGACTATGTTACAGTCCAGTTTTTGTAAACATCTATATAGACACACAGAGATAATAGAAAATTAGTTTTTCCTGMAGACAGTGTGTTTATGTATTTGTGTTCATATTTATATTTATATGTATTTCATGGTTTGAATGCATAAACTGGTGAAGTATTGAATGAGTTTCAATTATTTCTCGTCTTTGAGTTTAGAGTGCAAGGAGTGCACATTGTCCATAAGGCGCGCATTGACAGAGGTGAGTTAACCTCTGGAAAGCTCAAGAGAGATATTATTGAACCTTCATCAGAAGAAGTGCAAGGAGTGCACAGGAACAACTCTGTGATTGAGTTCAGAGAGAGACAGAGTTACTGAACACTCTGTAAAGAAGTAGCTCTGCAAGGTGTGCATCGAGCAAGGAGAGTGCCAGGAGGGCGAGAAGAATTTATTTTCAAGAAATCCTTCGGGTCTGAGTTTGACGAAATCTCAGAAACGCAAGGAGTGTGTATGAGACGAACTTATTCTAAATCCAAAATCTCAGAAGAGATAACACTTTCAAAATCATAAGCGAGATTCAAATAGTCGGGTTCGCAGGAGAAAGTTCAAATGCCAAGATATTTGAACACTTTCAAAATCTTCCAAGTCGGGAGAAGGTGGAAGCTCATGAGGAGGAGAGACAACAACCATTAGATTGGTTGAGGGAATGGAGCCTGGACCATTATATCTACATCCAGTGAACAAAGGAAGCGTAGAGGAGAGGAACATACCTAATCTGTTGGATCTGAATGGAAAGGACCAGCAACCGTTGGATCCGGAGGTAAGTGAACAAAACTTAGCCCTTGTGTGCATAGGAGAGTGGACTCTTCAAAGTCCTGAAGTCCCCAATTGAACAGGGACTTTCCATCGTCCAGGGCAATAGGTGGTGAAAGATATGAGTTTTCGGGTGAAAGCACTCTGGGAGGAATGAGTATGCAGGAGTTGAAACTCCCAAAAACCAAAGACCCGAAGTGGATAGAGGTCGTCAAATCAAGGGGGAGACACACATCAAGAGATAGTGTGTTTCGAGTGAAAGAACTCTGGGAGAAACAAGTGCATAGGAGTTTGAAACTCCTGAAGCCTGAAGAKCCAAAGATCCAAGAGTCGTCGATCTGCGAGGAGACACTTGTCAACAAATCACAAGCTCCAGATAAGTTATAGTGAGGTTTCAGTTGAGAACTAAGATCGTCAAAGCCCGAAGGGCCGAAGAGAATCTGAACCGTCAAATCCAGAGGAGCACSTGGCGAAAGATTGTGAACTCCGGGTGAAGTCACTCTAGGAGAACGTGAAGGAGAAGGGTTTGAGATTGTCAAAGTCCCGAAGAAGACAATAATCATTGATCTGGGTTGGAGAGGTGTCACCCGATCGTGAACTTCGGAGGATCGTACTCTGGGGTTTTTGTAAAGTAGTTTTTCGGAAAGTTCTAAAGTGCCGAAGGCCAAAATGATTAAGGGTATTTGATCCCAAAGGAAGAACGTGGGTCGTTGATATGCAAAGGGACACGTGGAGGAAAAAGATTCACTCCATCAGAAAGCCATTGAACAACTGTTGGATCAAGAGAGGACAAGTGTCAGAAGATCTAGCACTCCAGAATATTTCACTTTGGAGATTTGTGGTTGTTGATATTTGAGAACGCGAAAGGCCAAAGTCTTGGAAACAACAAGAGTCCTCGATGTGAAGGAGTACATGCGGCGCCAGATCTAGAACTCCAGAAGAAAGCGAAGGAGAAAAGGTCTGAAGACCCAGAGAAAATATTGATCATTGATTGAGAGGGGAGTCATAGGACCGTTGATCTAGTTAAGGATACCAAATTCCCGAAGCGGGAGCACGACCGTTGATCTGGGAGGATACGTGTTAACAGATCTTCCACTCTGGGAGATACCCAGTCAACAGAGGTGATAATTTGTGAATCAAGATCCTTGAAAGCCGGATTCATGAGGGAAATCCTAGCCGTAGGTTTAGGGAGACAGATGGCAACAAATCTTCCACTCTAGAATATTTCCATACGGAGAAGCGAAAGTTTGAGAGTCAAAACTCCTGAAGGTCAGAAATTCAGAATCAATGACAGCCATTGATCTAGAGGAGAGTTACGTAGCAACAAATCACGGTCATATGAGATCATGCGTAAATGGCAGGAAAGGATATTCAATAGCAGCCATTGATCGTGAGGCAAGACCACAAGGAGCAGAGATTGACGGACGAGAAGGATTGTGGAGCCAAAACACGCGTGGAGGATAATTATTCTAGAGCGGGCCGCAATTGGAACCATGGTATTCACAAAATGGATACGTGGGAGCATGAGGAGGATTACGGAGAAAAAATCAGGTTGGTTTGAAACCACTCTTGCCTATGCCCGTAATTGTGCATTAGCACAAGGACACGACCCAAGGTTGTATGAAGGAGGGGCTTACACCTGAAACTAGCGTTTTGGGATCACGTGGAAATTAGCTTGCAGGTCTGTCGAAACCTGCACACAGGGAACAAAGGGGCCTGTGCATATTTGATTTGGGTTCAATCAATAGCCCGAAGAGTCGATCCAACTCAGCAGAAGAAATATCTAGAGACCGGGAGGTCGCAAAACCCCAGGAGGGTAGAGGGGATGCATCAGGGTTGTAGCCTCCTTCTGGTGGTCGCCAGAGAATTGGGGAGTTGGAGATTCCCTCAAGTTGTAGTCTGAGAAACTAGGGGATTGGAGCCTCCTTCTAGTTGTAGCTGGAAAACAAAGGAAGTTGGTGCGTCTAATGAATGTAATTCTTCAATACATATAAAATAAAGCATTATGTGGTTTTCTCCCACTTTGGGTTTCCACGTAAAACACTGGTGTACTATGTATGTGTATGATTGTTCATTTTTTCATTGCTTATTTACTCTGTGGTTATTGGATGATAATGATACATTGATATAACACTTGGATTATATGGTTAAAAAGGATTAAATTTCTCTATTACTGATTCACCCCCCCTCTCAATAATCCAACAATTGGTATCAGAGCAGGTTCCTTGAGGAAACATTTTAACCACTGGAAGGAGATCATGGATTATTCTAAGAATGGAGTACCAATGTTTAATGGTCAGAATGGTTTTAAGTATGAGATGTGGAGCATAAGGATAAAAGTATTTTTAGAGGCACAAGGATATTATATTTGGCTATCAATTGTTACAGGATATGATAGTTCAAAAAGGGAAAAGACTACAGCCAAGAAGGAATTGAGGAAGAATAACAAAATAGCAATGGATTTCATGTGGGAAGGATTACCTAATCCACTAAGAGAAAGGTTGGTAAATGTTCATCAACAAAAGAACTTTGGGATAAGTTACATGACATATATTCTTCACCCATCACAGATTCAGAAAATGTCAAAGAAGATGCAGATACAAATCAAGAAGAATTATGTTCACCATGTCAAGCAGATTCAGAATATGAAGAGTACATAATCACCAGAGGTATGTTGTTTTGTTTTAATTGTGAAAAACGTGGACATATTGAAATAGAATGCCATGAAGGAAATGAGACATAAAAACTGATTGAAAAGGAAGACAATTATAAAGAAGAATTGATTAGTTCTTTAGATGAACTAAGAGAAGAAAACAATTCACTCAAGAAAAAATTGATGAAACAAAAGGAAAGTGTTCACATTTTTGAAGAAGCTCAACAGGTCATTGAGAACTTAAGAACTCAGCTAGAAGAAGCCAGAAAGATCGAAGAAAATATTGAATATCAAAAGCAGTGTTTGGAAACCAAAATAGCAACACAGAAGGAAGAAGCAGAAATGAGAGTGGAGATATTGATAGATCATCTTAAGGAAATAACGAACGATCTAAACCAGCTTGAGGTAGAGTTTGGTCAAGAAGAGAAAGGACTTGAAGAAGAAATAATCACATTAAAAATTCATCTTGAAGAAGCGAAAAGAACAGAAGAAGTCATGAAGTCTCAGATAATGAATAAAGAAGAAGAGGTTGAGAAGCTTGAAGAACAAGTCATGAAGTCTTAGATAATGAAGAAAGAAGACGAGGTTGAGAAGCTTCAAGAAGAAGTTGTCACATTGAGAAGTAAAATCGTCAAGCTCAACAAGAGCGTTGACGAGATACAAATATCCACATTAGTTATAGAGAATGAAGAGAAGCACTCTAGGTTGCTAGAAAAGAATAATGAGGAAAATAGAAAGAGTTATGCATAAGTACTCAAAGGAAGGAATCATGGTCAACCAGAATCTAAGAAAATCATTGAAGATACATCTTCAAGAAGACCATCCATGTTCAAGCCACAAAGAAGCTTCAATCATGATCATGATCAGTCAAGGAAAAAATTTATAAGGACTACGCCACAAAGAAGATCATTCACTCCCAGGTATGCAAATTTATTTTATGGTAATTATTTTTATTGTACTAACTTTGGACATAAGGTTGCAGATTGCATGGATTATAAAAGAAATGTTCAAGAAAGAAGTGCATATGTGGTCGCACATAACATTGAGTGTTACAAATGTCATAACTATGGACACATAGCCAGTGATTGTAGAAGCATGATCAATACTTCCATGAAAGAGAATATTGATATCAAATATAAGAAAGTACGGATAAGAAAATAGGAGGAACAGGTGAACAAAGACCAGGTACCATAGATCGCAAGATTGGAAATAAAACGAGATGAAGAAAATTCTACAAAGAAAAGGAAAGATGTCATATACAGAAAGGTTTAGAAAATAGCTAAAAGAAAGGAAGGATAGGTAAATAAGGAACAGGTTCAAGAGATTGTACTTTCAGGCATTGTAGTGAAAGATGAATCCATAGATAGAAAGAAAGAAGTCAAATCTCAAAGAGATAATGAATATACCAATGAAGATGATGATGAATACACATCAGAGCAGGAATTGTTCTGATCCATCCGACTTAGAGACTCCCAAATAATATGAATATTAGACAGGGGGATTCTATGCGATAGCTATGACATACCAAAGAACCGTCCTTCGAGAAGCTTGTAGAGTTTGAGAAGACAGATTCAGAGCAATCAGTTAGCAGAAGTACAGTTTGATAGATTAATCAAGACTTCATGATAGTATAGTGATAAATGGGTCAGCATTATGGACAGTTGCGCAAGTAGAGTCTTGGATAGTATGGACAGAGATGGATTCGTAAGAACACTTAGAAGGTTTGGACAGATATATTATAGTGGACGAGAGCATGGATTCGTAGATTGGTTCAGAGAGTGGTTCAAATAAAAAGGAACATTATCATAATGAATGATAATTACACAGGAAATGGCTCGAACAATGCTAAAGGATTCCAAATTGACAGATATTTTTTGGACACATGCAATGCATACATCAGTTCACATTCAAAACAAATTAATGCTCAGAAAAAACAATGAAAAAACTCCCTATGAACTATGGAAAAGAAGCGCAGACAACAACCTCTACATCAAGGTAACTCAAGTTAATGTTTTATTAATTGAAATTTATGTTGATGATATTGTTTTCGAAGTACTAATGACAAGTTAAGCCAGAAATTTTCAAAGGATATGTAGAATAAATTTTTGGGTCTTCATATATATTAAAAAAACCAAGGAATTTTTATTTCTCAAACTAAGTATATCAGATAAATGCTAAAAAGGTTTGGAATGGAAGATTGCAAACCAGTTACCACTACTGTGCAAACCAGTTTCAAGTTGAGAAAATATTATGATTCAAAGTCTACAGACCAGAGGAAATACAGGTCAATTATTGGTAGCTTACTATATGTGACAACATACAGACCAGATGTAATGCAGGCAGTTGGAAAGGTGGCACGATTTCAAGAAGAACCAAAGGAATCACATGTATTAGAAGTGAAGAGGATTTTCAGATATCTCAAAGGAACAAAAGAGTTTGGATTATGGTATTCAAAAGGAAAGGATCTATCACTCATTGCCTACACAGATGCAGATTGGGCGGGTTGCATTGATGACCGATGAAGCACCAGTGGAGAAGTGTTCTACTTGGGTGAGTGTTTAATATCATGGCTAAGCAAGAAACAATCATCAGTATCTCTATCTACAGTCGACACAGAATATATTGCAGCAACAACATGTTGTGCACAGGTTCTTTGGATGAAACAAACTTTGACAGATATATAGGTTGAGTATGATGAGCCCATTCCAATCTATTGTGATAATACAAGTGCCATCAGTATCTAAAAAAACCTGGTGATGCACTCCAAGACGAAGCACATTCCAATCAAGTATCACTTTCTATGGGAACGGGTTGTAGAGAAGAACATCGGAGTTGAATATGTGGGAACAAAAGAACAAGTGGCATACATGTTTACAAAATTGCTTCCATGGGAATCCCTTGAGTATCTTTTCCAGAGACTAGGAGTAATTTCTACTCTGAAATGAATACTTTTGAATGCTTATCTTATATGTCTTAGATGTACACGAGGAAGCACCATAAATAGGACAAAGGGGGAGAGATTTATCAGATGCAAAGGTAAATTCTTGGAGAGAGAACATAGAGGCATGTTTCCAAGGGGAGCAATTGTCACAAGGGAAGAATGAGCGATATGACTTCAAAGGGGTACCCTTTGTCAAAGGGGGAGATATTACTCATATGAAGAGAAAGAGAGTAATCAGAAGATTATAAACACAAAGAAAAATCAAAGGCACGTAGACAGGGGGAGCATCCCCAAGAAGAGTTCAGTCAGGGGGAGCATTCCTAAAGGGAGATACCCTTTGCCATTGATTTCAAAGGGGGATATATAGAAACATTGATAAAGAGTATAAGCATCAATGTTATACTGACTAAGTGTTGCCATCAATGCCAAAGGGGGATATTGTCAGATAGTTTGCTTAGGTTGACGGATTGTTTGTTGTCATTGATGTCAACTATTGGAGAGTGATATTGTATATTGATGTCAACCCTTAGTGATTGATGTGAACCCTGTTGAAATTACTAAGACAACTGAGAGGGGGGGGTGAATCAGTTGTTATTGTGCTTAAACAATTTTAAGTCTATTAAAACATTCTTAATCTTTCTTCAAGTGATCATCAATATTATACAACATATGGACAACATAAATAATGAGCATCAGTCACACATAAGATATACACAGAGATAGATTTTCACGAGGAAACCCATAAAGGGAGAAAACCTCTTCTTCTTCGAAATGATAGGTAGTCTTTTAAGTTCTGTACATCATCTATGTTTGAGCACCAACTCAAAGTGAGGCTACTACTTTTATTTTACAAGCTCCAACTTGTTGAGAGCACCAACTCTCTGGTTTCTCTAGAACCGACTAGAAGGAAGCACCAACTTCCTGAGTGTTCCAACACCCACTGGATGGAAGCACCTACTTCCAGCTACACAGGCTCCAACATGTATAACAGAGAACACTTGTTCTCCCTTGCACCACCCTTCCACCTTGGTTTCTCTGGAAACAACTAGATCGAAGCTACAACTCCCTATGTTCAAGCACCCACTTGAACCTCTGAGGACAACAATCCTCCCTAGCACCTCCCAACCACCCTAAACAAATGATTGAATAACCAAAAACATAGATAAATCGATTCTTACCACTTCTTCTCTATTCTGTAAATATGGCCTGCTTCTAACTGTTCTGCAAATCTTCTCTTCCTCTGTCTGTTCTACAATTCTTCTCTGCTTCAAGTTGTTCTGCAATTTTGCTCTTGCTTCTATCTATTCCTCATATGTTACTCATCTCTGAGTTTTATCTTACACTACGCATACTATCGGTCTCACACTGCGCATACTGTAATTTTCCCTTTCTTACATTTCAACTCATTTTTCATTCAGAATGACCAACCACACACAATCACTGCGTGTTTCTTTTATGCACTACCACCCCTTCAGTTACCCCTCAAATCCCTAGAAAAATGCTTCAGCAACTGAAACACCAACCATCCAAGAACCATGATTCGGTTCTGATAACTGAATCGTAACTGAACAATTAATCGTGAAGAGAAACAATAAACCTTCAATCATATTCCTGATTAACCTGCATCGTTGGATTATAAATGATGGGTCTCGCGCTTACTCCATATTCTCACTAGTTGTGACCACGGGCCTAATCAAAATGACTTTCGCATTTCAGCATTTCATCAATTCTTGTGATGAGATATCTTGACGCTCCATGTCGCGATCCCCAAAACTCCAAAAAAGGAGATTAGTTGGACTAGCTTCGATCATTTTTGCATTTCGCATTTCGGCATTTCACGATTTCGCATGTCGCGAATTCCTGTTGCAAGACATCTCAACTCTCCAAGTCATGATCTCCAAAATGGAGTTTAGTAGTTAGCACCTTTCTCAATTTTTCATTTCGGCATTTTGCGATTTCACATGTCGCAAATTCCTATTTCGAGGCATCTCGACTCTCCAAGTCGCGATCTCTAAAATGGAGTTTAGTTGTTAGCACCTTTCGCAATTTCATATTTCGGAATTTTTTGATTTCGCATGTCACAAATTCCTGTTGTGAGTTGCTTTCTTGACTCCTCCAACTCTCGGTATCCGAAACTCCGAAATGGAGTCAGATCAATGGTCCACAATCTTGATGATTCGACGGTCCAGATCTTTCTTTGATCAGTGACTCATATTAAGTCGTGGTTTCGCATTTTGTGATTTTGACATTCTTGTCGTGAGTGTTCTTGACACCTCCAACTCCCGGTATCCGAAACTCCGAAATGGAGATTAAGTCGTGGTTTGCTGTGTCTATTTTGGGATTTCGACGTTTCACATTTCGCAACTTCGGGACTCCTGTGATGAAGAGTCTCGACTCTTGACTCCTCCAACTCTCGGTATCTGAAACTCTGAAATAGAGATTAAGTCGTGGTTTGATGTGCCTGTTTTGGGATTTTCATTTCGCAACTTCAGGACTCCTGTGATGAAGAGTCTCAACTCTTGACTCCTCCAACTCCGGGTATCCGAAACTCTGAAATGGAGTTTACGCTTCTGATCTTGCCATGCGATCATCGTTGCGTTGTTGGTCTTTCCACTTTCTCTTGTTCATCATCGTCGGGTTGAGCTTGCCATCAATGACAAAGAAATACTTTGCCTTTTGTCTACCCGTAATAAATATGCCAACAATCTCCCCCTTTGGATTGATGGAAACCTTGAAGAACATCCAACTATACCACTGTAGCATCCTTGAAATTACCACACTTTCTCCCCCTTTGACATCAATTTTAAAGAAGAAACACGCTCCCCCTGAGTTGTTGCAGTACATACTCCCCCTATAACCTATGAGCAGCTTAGAAATACAATAGATATTCAATAAGTACTCCCCTTGACCAGGTGAACAGATTAGATGAAAGAAGTTATAACCCCCAACTTTTGACGAAGATATCCAAAAGGCGTCACTGCTAACGGTTTAGTAAAGATATCAGTGATCTGTTTTGTGGAAGTAATATAATTCAGCTGAACAATTCTGTTTGTAACTTGTTCTCTGAGAAAATGGTATTTTATTGGGATATGCTTAGTCTTGGAATGAAGAACATGATTCTTGGGGACACTAATGGCATTGGTGTTATCACAGTGAATTGTAATCGAATCAGTATAGTTTACCTTCAAATATGCAAGATTTTGGATCATCCACAAAATCTAAGTGCAACAAGTAGCAGCAGCAATGTACTCTGCTTTTGTAGTCTATAAGGAAATAGATCCCTGCTTCTTACTAAGCCATGCTACCAACTAGTCACCCAACAAGAATGCACCTCCACTGGTGCTCTTTCTCTCATCCACACAATTTGCCCAATCTGCATCTAAATAAGAAAGTAACTAAAAATTCTAATTTATGGGATACCATAGACCATAAGTCATTGTTCCCTTCAAGTATTTGAATATCCTTGTGACAGCTACCAAATGACTTTGTTTAGGAGTAGACTGATAACAACCTACCATTCCAACAACTTGCATTATATCAGGACGGGATGTTGTGATGTACAAAAGATTTCCTATCATAGAGCGATATGTCCTTTGATAAACATCCGATGAAATATCATCTTTACTGAGCTTGCAACCAACCACCATAGGTGTGCTAACAGGAGAGGAATCCTCCATCTGAAATTTCTTCAACATCTCTTTCAAATATTTTTCTTGAGAGATAAATATTCCTGCAGAACTCTAATTTACTTGTAAACCAAGAAAATATGACAGTTCTCCTATCATGGACATCTCAAATTCTATTTGCATAGAGTTAGCAAACCACTGGACAGATGATTCATTAGTACAACCAAAAATAATATCATCTACATAAACCAAAACAACTAGTAAATTATCACCTTCAGACTTAATGTAGAGATTGTTGTCAACAGTACCTTTCTTGAACCCTTTGTCTTATAAAAATTTGTCCAGTCTATAATACCAAGCTCGTGGTTCTTGTTTCAGTCCATATAAAGCCTTCTTCAGCTTGCAAACATAATTAGGATTATCTGTCAATGAGAATCCTTCAGGTTGCTCCATATATACTTCTTCCTCTAGATCTCCATTAAGAAATGTTGACTTAACATTCATCTGATAAACTTTAAAGTTCTTATGACATGAATAAGTAAGAAACATTCTGATGGATTCCAATCTTTCCACTGGTGCAAAAGTTTCATCAAAGTCCTGACCTTCAACTTGTGCATACCCTTTATAGACCAATCTGGCTTTATTTCTAAAAACTTGTCCTTTTTTGTTCATTTTATTTTTGAACACCCATTTGGACCCTATTACATTATTATCTTCAGGTCTAGGGACAAGCTCCCAAGTATTGTTCTTCTCAATCTGATCAAGCTCTTCATTCATTGCTCTAATCCAATCATCATGCTGGCTGGCTTCATAAAAAAATTTAGGTTCAATCATAGATAAAAAAGCAACATGAGATTGTTCTGAGTCTTTAATCAATTTCCTTCTTGTCTGAACTCCTTTATTTATATCTCCAATTATCTGATTTTCAGGATGATTCTTTCTAACAATTCTGAGAGGTGATTATGCTTCTTTCTACTGATTTGTGTCAGCCTAAGTATTTGTGTCTTCATCTGATTCAGATTCTTCCCTTTCTGATCAATGGACCTGTTTATCTTCATCTTCAACTATATCTTATGTGCTTGGATCAGCACTGCTTACATTTCTGATCGGAATTTCTTCATCAACTTTTATGTCTATAGAATCAAACAGCTTATGCAGTATCTTATTGTAACATATGTATCCTTTACTGTTTGTAGCATAACCCAAGAATATACCTTCATCAGCCCTGTCATCATATTTGACAATATTTTCATCATTATTCTTAATGTAACATTTACTCCCAAAAACTTTAAAATGTTTGATTGAAGCAGGTCTTCCAAACCATAGTTCATAAGGAGTCTTGTCACTCTGTGGTCTAAGATGATCTTTGTTAAGGATATGAATGGTTGTATGAATTTCTTCTATCCAATATGTCTGAGGTATGTTCCTTTCATTCATCATTGATCTTGCCATTTGTTGTACTGATCTATTCTGCCTCTCAACAACTCCATTTTGTTGTGGAGTCCTTGGAATTGTGTACTCTCTTTTGATCCCATGTTTATCACAGAACTCTTTGAAATTCCATGAACTAAACTCTCCTCCTCTATCAGACCTTACTTCCTTTAATATTTTTCCTGTTTGATTCTCAGTCCGAGCCTTAAACACTTTGAATTTTTCAAATGCTTCATATTTTTCCTTCAAAAAGGAAACCCACATTAGTCTAGAATAATCATCAATAATCAACATAAAATAGTTTTCTTTTCCTGTACCTTATTTTCTTGATGGTCCACATAAATCCATATGTACTAACTGGAGATGTTTTTCTATTGAAGGAAAGTTTTTAGATTTGAACTGAGTGTGAGTAAGCTTTCTTATCTGGCAGGATTTACAAACAGAGTCGCATGGCTTTGATATCTTCGAAAGATCTTTTACTGCCCCATTGTTTCTGAGCTTGATTATATGATCAAAATTTAGGTGTCCAAGTCTCCTATGCCACAACCAACTTTCATCATACTTGCTTAAGTGGCATTCTTCTTTTTCTTCTTTTAACACATAGACATTGTTTTATGTTCTTATCCCTTTTGCAACTAGCTGTCCTGAATTCACAGATTTTATTCTATAGTTTTTAGAGGTAAAAACGACTTCACATCCTCAGTCACAGACTTGACTGACACTAAGAAGATTATGTTTCATACCTTCTACAAACAACACATCTTGAGCTTTCCCTTTGCCATTACTCAAACTTACCATTCCTTTACCTTTTATTTTTCCTGGTGCATCATTTCCAAAAGTTACATTCCCTGATTTGCTTTCACTTAGAGTTAGAAACTTACTTTTGTCTCCATTCATATGTTTGTAACATCCACTATCAATATACCAGGGATTCTTTTGTCTTTGTGCTAATAACACTAGTCCACACTTGTCATCTGCTTTCTTCTTCCAACCCTTGACATTTTCAGCAGTGGGGATCAAATCTGGCTTGTAATTCCTTAAACAACAATCTGCAGCGTTATGTTCATAGTTATGACAGATGTAACATTTTGGTTCACTAAATAGAAGATCATAGTGATTGTTATGCTCATAACTATTGTTATGTTTAACCTGCATCCTTTTCCCAGCCATCACATGATTTATAATTTGAGGTTGTTTTTTGCGAGGTTGTCTTGATATTTGTTGTGGAAGATGGCTATTCGTTGAATATCTTGATTGTTCATATCTAAATCTTAAAGAACAATTTATAGCTTTGTGACCAAAATTAGAGCAGAAAAAACAATAACCATAGAAAAAACCTTTGTACCTTGAAAAAGTTTGTCTTCTTTGAGGAGGTTGATTTCTTTCATGCCGATAATCTCTTTGATCTACAAATTCAGTTAAGGTACTTTTTCTTTCATTCCTTCTTGGTGGTTGATTTTCTTTGTTTGTTTCTACAGAGTGACTGTTGTCAATGTTTGACGATTTGAAAAACTTGATAGGTTTTGTATTACTTGGATGATCACTACTTGATCCTTCTTCATACCTGAATCCATCTTTCAACTTTGGGTTTCTTTGCTAATTTAGAATGGAGGTTAATTCTTCTAAGGCTTTAATACTTGGCAGATTTTGGTGATACAATCCCTTAAACTTCTCCATTTCTTTTCTGGTTTTTACTATCTCTTCTTCTAAGGCTTCACACCTCGCTTTCTTCTCTGACAACTGTTGTTTCAGTATGTATTCTATTTTATTTTCCTCTTCTAACTCCACTTTTAGTAGAGAAAATTTTTCATCAGGTTTTTCACCATTCATTTTAAACTGCTTCAACAATTGTTTTTGTTTTCTCTTCTTACATCTGAGTCTATCAATTTCTTCCAAAGCACTGATTAATTCACCTTCCATATCCACCATAGCTTCTTCATCATCCATTTCACCTCCTATGTGTTCATCATCAAGATCTCCCATATCCATAAGCATAAAATCATTCACATTGTCTTCACATGATGAATCACTATCTATGTCTTCTAAGGAATTGTCATTATTTCCACACAAACTTTTCTTCTTACTATATTTCTTGAATTTGTACTTCTTTTTAGCATCAGAGTTATGGTCCTTTTTCTGATGGGGACACTTAGATGAAAAAAAACCTATCTTACCACAGTTAAAACATTTGAAGGGAAGCTTGCCTTGATATTTTCCTGATCCTTTCTTTAACCTTCTCACAAATTTTGTCTTAATATCATCTAAATCTGAATCAGTATTTTTGTCTACTTTAAAAGATGCTTCTCTTGTAATGGATTTATCTTTGTTGATTCTCATTTCATATTCAGTTAAAGTTCTTAGGAGTTGATCAATGGACAGAGTTTTAACATCATTTAGTTCTTCTATTGCAGAGACTTTTGGATTAAATTTATCAAGAAAAGATCTTAAAATCTTCTAAACTAAAATTGATTATTCAAACTTCTCACCAAGACCCTTCATGGAATTCACAAGTTATTCAACTCTTAAAAAATACTCGCTAACTGTTTCATCTTCATTCATCTTTAGTTGTTCAAACTTCAACCTAAATGTTTGAAGTTTGGCATCTTTTACTTTCTCATTTCCTTCATAGCTGCTAATAAATTTATCCCACATTTCTTTGGCGGTTTGAATATGCATCACCTTTACAAACTCGGCTTCTGCAAGTCCATTCAAGATAGCATGCATTCCCTTAGCATTAAAGCTAAATTCTAACTTATCATCCTTGGAAGCTAGCACAACAGGCTTTATATATCCAGTCTCTACTACATCCCAAACATTAGCACCTAAGGCCATTAGGTATGTTCTCATTCTAACCTTCCAAAAGAAAAAATTTGTTCCATCAAACAAAGGAGGCTTACTAGTTGAAGTCCCTTCGTGTCTTGTCATGTTTAATCTTATAGATCTACCTTTAAATAAAAGGAACCTTCTCTGGTACCAATTGTTGAAATTACTAAGACAACTGAGAGGGGGGGGTGAATCAGTTGTTATTGTGCTTAAACAATTTTAATTCCATTAAAACATTCTTAATATTTCTTCAAGTGATCATCAATATTATACAACATATGCACAACATAAATAATGAGCATCAGTCACACATAAGATATGCACAGAGACACATTTTCATGAGGAAACCCATAAAGGGAGAAAACCTCTTCGTCTTTGAAATGATAGGCAGTATTTTAAGTTTTGTACATCATCTATGTCTGAGAACCAACTCAAAGTGAGGCTACTACCTCTATTTTACAAGCTCCAACTTGTTGAGAGTACCAACTCTCTGGTTTCTCTAGCACCAACTAGAAGGAAGCACCAACTCCCTAAGTGTTCCAGCACCGACAGGATGGAAGAACCTACTTCCAGTTACATATGCTCCATCCTGTATAACAGAGAACACTTGTTCTCCCTTACACCACACTGCCACCCTGGTTTCTCTAGCTGCAACCAGATGGAAGCTACAACTCCCTGTGTTCAAGAACCCACTTGAACCTCTGAGGACAACAGCCCTCCCTAGCACCTCCCAACCACCCTAAAATATAAATAAATGATTGAATAACCAACAACATAGATAAATTTATTCTTGCCACTTCTCTATTCTGTAAATCTGGTTTGCTTCTAACTGTTCTGCAATTCTTCTCTTCCTCTATCTGTTCTACAATTCTTCTTTGCTTCAAGATGTTCTGCAATTTTTATCTTGCTTCTATCTATTCCTCATCTGTTACTCATCTCTGATTTTTATCTTACACTGTGCATACTGTTGGTCTCACACTGCGCATACTGTAATTTTCCCTTTCTTACAGTTCAACTCATTTTTCATTAAGAACGACCAACCACACACAATCACTGCATGTTTCTTTTATGCACTACCACCCCTTCAATTACCCCTCAAATCCCTAGAACAACGCTTCAGCAACTGAAATGCCAACCATCTAAGAACCATGATTCGGTTCTGATAACTGAATCGTAACTGAACAATTAATCATGAAGAGAAACAATAACCCTTCGATCATATTCCTGATTAACCTACACCGTTGGATTATAAATGATGGGTCTCGCGCTTACTCCATATGCTCATTGGTTGTGACCACGAGCCTAATCAAAATGCCTTTCGCATTTCGACATTTCCGCAATTCTTGTGATGAGATATATTGACACTCCATGTCGTGATCCCCGAAACTCCGAAAACGGAGCTTAGCTGGACTAACTTCGATCATTTCGGCATTTCGCATTTCGTCATTTTGCGATTTTGCATGTCACATATTCCTGTTGCTAAGCATCTCGACTCTCCAAGTCGTGATCTCTGAACTGGAGTTTAGTTGTTAGTGCCTTTCACAATTTCTCATTTTGGCATTTCACGATTTCTCATGCCGTGAATTCCTGTTGCGAGGCATCTCGACTCTCCAAGTCGCGATCTCCGAAATGGAGTTTAGTTGTTAGCGCCTTTCGCAATTTCGTATTTCATCATTTCGCGATTTCACATGTTGTGAATTCCTATTGCAAGTTGCATCCTTGACTCCTCCAACTCTTGGTATCCGAAACTCTGAAATGGAGTCAGATCAATGGTCCACAATCTTGATGATTCGACGATCCAGATCTTTCTTTGATCAACGACTCAGATTAAGTCATGGTTTCGCATTTCGCAATTTTGACATTCTTGTCGTGAGTGTTCTTGACACCTCCAACTCCTGGTATCTGAAACTCTAAAATGGAGATTAAGTCGTGGTTTGATGTGCCTGTTTCGGGATTTCGGCGTTTCACATTTCGCAACTTCAGGACTCCTGTGATGAAGAGTCTCGACTCTTAACTCCTCCAACTCCTGGTATCCAAAACTCCAAAATGGAGATTAAGTCATGGTTTTATGTTCTTGTTTTGGGATTTTGGCGTTTCTCATTTTGCAACTTCAGGACTCCTGTGATGAAGAGTCTCGACTCTTGACTCCTCCAACTCTCGGTATTCGAAACTCCGAAATGGAGTTTACGCTTCTGATCTTTCCATGTGATCATTGTTTCACTATTGGTCTTGCCACTTTCTCTTGTTCATCATCATCGGGCTGAGCTGGCCATCAATGACAAACAAATACTCTGCCTCCTGTCTGCCCGTAATAAATATGCCAACAAGCCCTTGGAGAAAGTTCGATAGCGAATTCCGGTAGCACAAAGGTTTGGGTAATGGACCCAAGTTTGTTTGATGTAAATATGAATCATTATTGTCTTGTCATGGTTGATAATAAGTACAAATAGATGAACTCCAAAGTGGTCCCATTATGGTGAAAGCTCTCACGAAAAGACGCTTTGCGGATTAAGTTATCCTAGAAGTATGGTTAGAGAACCCATGTTTATTTTTGGAATAATGAGATGAAGGTCAGTGACTTTTTCAGTGAAACTATCCTATATAGATATTTATTTTCATTCCATTTCCAATGGTATGTGGAACGTCACATAACTCCTCACGGTTAGAGAGTTATGGCCATGAGAAGTTGGAGAACCCAGGTTTGGGTAATGGACCCAAGTTTGTTTGATGGATAATGGTATGAGTTTTGATATATTTTCACGTAATACTATTCTATATGGATAGTACATGTCATTCCATCTCTTGTGGTATGTGGAACATCACATAAATCCTCACGGTTTGAGAGTTATGGCCTTACGAAGTTGGAGGACCCTCATATGTCATCTAGAAGCCCCAAAAGGTCAAAGTAGTCAAAGTGGTTTAAGAGATTTTAAAAGGTAAATAATAAAGTGAAGTGATGAGTGTACTATAATTCAAAGTGAATACAAAATAAAT
>JASDQU010101660.1:60029-77114 GCA_032191745.1 Picea mariana
TCATCTAGAAGCCCCAAAAGGTCAAAGTAGTCAAAGTGGTTTAAGAGATTTTAAAAGGTAAATAATAAAGTGAAGTGATGAGTGTACTATAATTCAAAGTGAATACAAAATAAATTATTTCAATAATAAATCTAATGGAGAAATTAGAAGTGGGTTAACCCTAAAATAAGGAAAGTGGGCAAAGTGACCTAGAAGATGTTTTTAAGGAAGCTACTCGGAGAGTATAAATAAGAGGCAAGGCTATCTCATTTTAGATAACACTTGAGAATATTGAATATATATAGGTGTCTAAGGTAACCAAAGGATAACTAAGCCGAATTTATGAGGGAAGGTGAAGAAAAGAAGGTCAGAATTCAAGGAAGGATAAATTCTTTTGATGATGCTTTCTAAGGTATGTTATTTACAGGTCATATCACCATTTTCGCAATAATTTTTTTTCTAGAATTCTTCAGACCATGAAATTTCTATTCCATTGAGGAAACATATCCAAGTATCTGTGGTAAAAAATTCATCTTGTGGGTCGTTGTATTTTTGGAGTTACACTCCATGGAAAATAGGGTTTGTGGCTAGTCCCTAAACTAGTCTAAAATAGGTGTTTCGGGTAAAAACATCATAACTTCTTCATAAAAGATCCAAATTCAATAATACAAAATTTTTTGGTTATATTACAGTATTTTTTATTCTATGTAACATTTTTAGATCGATTCAACAAATATTCCATGCGGAGCACGCTCTACATGGTATCTCTCTAGAATAAGCCACAATTAAGCAAGGTATGCCATTTTTGCTATAAATCCTTTTCTGAGAGGTTTCAAGTAGTGAAACTTTGAGGAATTTCATAAAACACACTGAATAACATTGTTTATCAGTTTCAGATATTTATTCATTACAGGTACATAGTTATGATTATTTCAAGTTAGGGTTTTTGACTAATCCAAAACTAGTCATGTGAGACTAAAGAAAAGTTTGATGAAAATGCTAGTCTCTTGTTGTTAAATTTAAGGAAGGTTTGTAGGTATGTGATCATATACACTAGTTCTATTACATATTTACAAATCATATTTATATGATGAAATTGATGAAGGCATTTGGTAAAGGTACATGTTGGGTACATGGTTGAGACAAGTAGTTGATGAGTTGGCACATACATGAGGTGTATAGTTGATGATGTTGGTACATATTGATGAGTAGGTGACACATGATTGGTACATACTTGGTACATGGTTGGATGCACTTGTTTATGGTACAGGTTGATTACAGGTTGTTTGGTACAGGTTGGTGCATGGTTGATGCACTTGTTTATGGTACAGGTTGATTACAGGTTGAAGTATAGATTAATGCATGGTTGATGCATGGTTCAAGTTTATTGGTAAAGGTTTACAATGGTATATCTCACAGTGATAGTGTGACAGTGGTTCCATCATTCTACTTCTACTTCAGGGTGGTTGGACAGGGCAAGGACAAGTGGTTGTAGCCACCTTCCGGTTGTAGTCGGAGAACATAGGGATTGTAGCCTCCTTCTAGTTGTAGCCAGATAATTGGGGAGTTGGATATTCCCTTAGGTTGTAGCCTGAGAAGCTAGGGGGTTGGAGCCTCCTTCCAGTTTCAACTAGAAAACAAAGGAAGTTGGTGCTTCCAATGAATGTAATTCCTCAAGACATATAAGATAAAGCATTATGTGGTTTTCTCCCGCATTGGGTTTCCACGTAAAACACCGGTGTACTGTGTATGTGTATGATTGTTCATTTGTTCATTGCTTATTTACTTTGCAGTTATTGGATGATAATGATACATTGATATAAAACTTGGATTATATGGTTAAAAAGGATTAAATTTCTCTATTACTGATTCACCCCCCCTCTTAGTAATCCAACATATCTAATGGATTACAAGGCAGAATTTCCTAAAGAATTTGACAATTATTGATATTCAATATGAAGGATATCTAATATTACAAAGTGACATAAGATTATGCATTAGGGAAGACATGAAATATTATTAATGCAACCATATGCCCAAGAAGAATAAAAAATAGTTTAAGGAAGTGATAGGTGAGAAGCTTTTCAAGACACATGGTACACCATATAAACCGTATTTAATAAAATGGAAGGACAAAATTATAAAGGAAAGCACTTGATGCGAGGCAGGATAGAACCACCTTTCTCATGTTAGACTCTCCTTCCTTATGGATCTGACTTCAATACATACATTAATATTGGCATTAAAGGAATGAACATGAACCCACACAAAATATGATAAACTACTATTTTAAATTGATCACATATCTGACAAATACATAATCTATAAACTAATTTTTACTTGATTCACCAACTTAATTCTTTCACCGTAGTTAATGTGGATTATTATTTCCCGCTACCCCCTCCCAACTATAGATCTCTAAGGAATATGTCATCATCTTAACACCTAATTATAATGCATAAAAATACAATATCCAAATATAGCATAAAAAAATTTAATTAGGGCCTATGTTGAACTTTAGGAAGGGAGTAAAATCAATCCATGTAAGGTCATTTTAATCCATCAATGCCAAAACTATATGTCCCCTGTAGAAACATAATTCTTTTGTGCTTGCTACACATCATAACATACATGAAAATTTAGGGAGGTATGCATCATAGGAGATACGACTTGAAACACATTGAATATGAGAGTTAATATTATTGACAACCTATGTCCTATACTGCACATAGCCTATTAAGGATGTTCAAGTTTTTAAAAGTGACGAAAATACAACAAACATGACCAAATATATGCTTTTATTTCTTCCTCAAATGCAATAATCGACAGATTACATTCATAGAATTTCTTGAAATATTAGAAACATTATGAAAAAGGTTGGACTAGTTTTACCTAGCCTTGACCCAAAGTTATCAAAACTTTACAAGTGAAAGATGAAATCAAAATATGAAGAAAAATGAGCAAGCTTTAGGTAAAATTTACAAGTTTTACCTTTCCTTAGGAAAATTGATTAGGATACCAGAACAACTATTTATACTATGCTCTTAGGAAACTATTAAGAGTTAAAATACATCTAATTCCGAGTTATCTAAGATCATGGCTCAAAGGTCATGTTATTTAGATACCCATGTTCTCAGTGTGCCTTGGGAGGCTTGAATTGACATCTTATAAATATTTGATTCCCTAGTTCATCTACTCATAGAAATTCAATGATCCATAACACTCTCAAAATCATTGTCCCCCAAAAGGGGATGAATAGTAAAACCCATTAGTATCCCATTAGTACAACGTTTCTATCACTCAAGGAAATGAATTCCCTACCCATAGGGGTGTCAACTCACTAATAGATAGATACCTTACCTTTCTCTTTGAGCTCCTCAAAAATTGACTAATATAAATCAAGACTGTCAAAGGTTGTAGCTATTGTTACTTAGGAGTTCAACATATCTCTAGGTTATAGGTGTGTGTCTAAATTTATTTCCATTTATACCCCTAATATTCAACCGATCGAGGATATTGTTGAGGCCATCTGAGATGACATTTATGAAAATTTCCTTTGCACCACATGTATCTTAGCTTCAATATTCTAACCACTTATTCCCACAATTTTTTATTGGTAAGGGGAATTTGATGCAAGAGCATTGTTGATAGGAGAAAAGGCATTTGTGCACCTAGGCACAAAAGGAGAGTGTGTGAGAACATGTGTTATATTTGACGTACGTGTGCAAGGTAGCAATGAGTAGGATCCAAACAAGATATGTAGGGGGAAGTCAACACAAATGAAGGTTGGGAAAGGCATAACTAAGGATGGTGCACAATAAATAGGTTCAAGGGTAGTATGCATAGAAGAAAGTTTTGCACATGAAGGTGTGCAATGTAGTTGAAGGGATTCACGAGGAATACCAATAGTAATTTATAAAACCATCAAGAAGGAAGATTTTACAACCTACATATGGATGCGCTAGTTATATGTTAGTGGTGGAGACATCTATAAAGGTGCATAGCTTGAAGGATATTAGGTTGGATGGCATCATTAATGAGGAGACTCATACAAGATTACTTTATTTATATGTAACAAATAATAATAATGATAATCGAAGAATTTGTAACTAATCTGATCAAAGTAACTAACTTTTGAGAAAGAAAACATGATGAACTTACCTTAGGTACTATGTTCAAAGTAGATCCACATCTTGAAGTGCTTTCACTTATTATTTATTGCTTCTTTTGAAACATGAAAAAACTTGTGCACACAAGACTACAAGAAAAATTAGTTATACTGATAACTAACTAATAAACTTGATAAAATGTAGAAAGATTCATTGTGATTAGTATTCTAAACATGTAATCATTCAACAATGATGAATCACATATCATGAACACTATATATCGAAGGAATGTGCATCTCAGATGAGAAAGTCTAAATAAGATCCTCTTGGTTTCGAGAATAATTTATTGGAGCCATCTGATCTTGGAGCAAACATCCCTCAATTTGAAGGAGCAACAATGAAGTCAACATTGACTACGATGTTGCCTTGTTGGATTGAGAGAGGTTTTATCCAAGAATAAAAGCCCCCCATAAATTTTTCTCTACTGAACAGGGCCAACCACGTGAAGGTGGAATCTCCTATGGCCCCTCCCCTCCCCTCACATCGCTGTCAATTCCCCAATACCCAATCTATATTCTAATGAAAAATGTGCATTAAAAATATTCAAAATTGTTAAAAATTGATTGTAAAGTTATAAATGAGGTTTATCATTCAAATGCATATGTCATAAAAAAGAGTTTTTATAAATGAGATTTATCATCCAAAATATGTTCCAAATATACTAGCTATATAATATACATCGATCTGTCTTATAAAATTATTATACATCATAAATTTCTTTTAGTCTTCTTTAGTTTTCTAGTCGAGTTCTTAAGTAAGTCATCAGGTAAGTCATCAGCCTCCATGTCTTCATTTTCTAGGGTCTCTTCAACATCTTATGTTGCTTCAGTCATCTCACGTCGAGCATGCCTAGTCGCGTACCCACGACATGGAGGTTTATTTGAGGGGCCATCACCTACAAAAACAAAAAACATTAAATTTATATGGCTAATTTTTAAATATCATTGAAGTAGTTCATTAATATTAAAAAAAACCTCTGCAATGTAATTATTTACTTGGTCCACTAGTGGGCACCAGTGGAATGGTTTCCCTGTACTCCTGATCTTCAGATTAAAGAGGATCAACTACGACATTCTCTAACATTGAAATGACAAAATCTATAATGACAAAACCGTAAACGTATAACTAATAAAAATTAGAATTACAAAATCTATAAGTACGAAATTTTTAAGTATATGATTAATAAAGTCATTTTATCGTCGTGGGCCTCAGTCACAGGAACATCGTCGGGTTGCACCCCACTTGGATGGGGTTGCTCAGGAGCACCATGATCTTCTTGTTGCATTTCACTATCAACGCATTGTTGTCTAGTACTAACATTTTCATTGATAGTGTTGCTCCTCTGATAAAAACAAAGTAAGACATTAAAGTTATGGACGATATCAAACATTTATGTATTTTATAAGTAATGAAAGGTTAATCTGGGTTGATTTATATTTATCTTATCCTGCAAACTGGATCTTGGGGTTTGCCCCGTGATTTTCCTATGATCAAAGCTAGCTTTATAGTCGTACTTGTAACCAATTTAGAGGTCTTCCTCTGTGGCTTCAGTTCCAAAGTCATCACCCTGCATTGCATAAGATTATGTATTTTTAATGTTATTGGATGCAATTACGTAAAATTTGTAAGGAGATACAAATAATATTGTTAAGATGTTTGGGATCTCACTATTCGTGACTGTAACTTCAAGTAGCTTCCTTAGCCTAACATGTGTTGGCCATGTTTGGAAATCCTTGCTATGGCTACCTTCGAAGTGTTAGGAAACCTATCATCAAAATTTTAAAATATATTATATACCACACTTTTATTTAGATCTAAAGAAAATTAAATGTATTGAAATCAAAATATTGTAATTTACCTTGGGGTACCAGTTATTTTCTCTGATGTTTTTCTTAATTTCTTTTCTTTTGCATCATCAATGAGCGCCTTCCACTCCCTCTCTGGAATCGATGGGGAGTGAGCATACCTAGGGTTGACTTCCAAGTTTCTTCTATACACATCCATTGTATATTTTAAATATTCTCCCACTACAGAGGCGACCACTTTTTTATTGAAGGTCTCTACTCCAAAGAGACCTTCAAGATAATCCAAAAGTTCAATTTTTAGGTTGGAATTCTGGAAATTCCACCTCGTGCATATGGTTGCCCCAAAAATCAACAAGGCATTTCTCTCTGAATTCCTATAAAAATGGTCATTTTCTACATGCAAAAATATATGATCATTAATTTAAAAATAATAATCTCAATGATTTATGTTTGATATGAACAACATGAAATAGTCAAAATATGTAAAACTACCTGGGAGTCTTATTTATTTTAGTGGAAGTCCATTATCATCTGCACTAAAAATAATTGTAAAACGGTCTGACATAATCCATCAATTCAGTTACTATATTTTATTTTAAAATTATTCCATCCATAGAAAATAGCCCCAGGCCATGCACATAGGATGGTGCAATGTGATATGTCTTATTGTTGACAATGAATTCAGTGTCTAATGGAGGCAATTCCTTAGGTACCCATTGTTTCACCGGATTCTTATACCTGAGTGGCACCTCTATCTCTCCTATGCTCTCATCATCATAAGAGCATGATCCTCCTTGGCAAGAAAAAATTCCATGCGTCTATGGAATTTTCTTCTAACCTTTTCACCTCTAGTGGTCCTTGTTCGCCTATCATATGATCTACTAGATGCAGTCACATTTCCCTAGACTATTTTTCCTGAGCTTCCCTCACTTGAGGAAGAAATATCTGATAGGTACATGTTTGATTGTACCTTCAGTCAATCGAATCAGATATAGAGTTAGCCAGGATTGTAAGAATATAGTGAGATATATAAAATAATACAATGAAATCATCACCTCTCCTAATTGACTTAACCACATTGGAACTCTGCTAAGCAATTAAAGAAGTATTTATTTTTTCTATCAAAGGTCCTCTATTTCAAACTTAGGTTTATGCTAACTTCGAGTGACAAAAATTGGGTTCAAAACCCCCTAAGTGGGTGTGGAAGAGTCCAAGTGCAAGTCACTTTATTGATAGATGAATATAATACAATGATTAAAGGGTTAAACTATGCCAAGATAGGAGGATTTTACAATTAAAAAGTTAATTCTTAATCTATATATGTAATATGCAAGGAGAAAGAGAATATTCTTGTAAATAGGTCATTCACAATTATGAGTAAGTTGGATGATAACAACATTTTCATCACTTGGATTGATAGCCTAAAATTATGAGGTGGGAAACTTGAGTATGTGTCCTAAAAGTATGTTTTAGGCCCTACTGGTTATCCTTGGACCATGGTCAGGTCCCTAATACCAATCCCTAGTGTGAAAAACCTCTTAATGGTGTCCATATGTGCTTGTGGGGTAAAAATTCCAACTACATGTCTTGTGTGATGGTTTTAGATCCTATACATGGTACATGAACCATAAAAGCATATTTTAGTACCTAAGACATGATTAGTCTTTATCCTTGGTGCTTAATTCGTTATTCATGGAATATATATTGAAATATTAATATATTAATTGAGGCCCATTATTTCCTCATATTACCATGGTCAAGACCTTGAGACCCATCCATGGTGCACAAAACGTTATAATGGCACCCATATCTCAATCAAAGGCCAAAACTCCCCTCTAAAGGCCCTCTATAGTGTTTCAAGGGCCTTTTCATGGTTAATCATATTTAAAATCTTTATAATGTCTTAATATCCTTTATTTTCTCCCATGACCATTGTTGAGGTCTTAAGACCCATCCATTATGTCTTTTGAAAAAATTCTAATAGCTCCCATATCTCATTTGGAGGTCAAATATTCCATATAGAGGGTTTGTGTGGTGGATCAAAGTGTCATTCATGGATTATGATCCCTAGAAGATTAATTTAGATCCTATAATCATTTTTTTCCTTCATTTACCATGGTCAAGGACTTGAGACCCATGCATGGTACAAAAAATATCTTAATGATGCCCATATCTCACCAAGAGGCCAATGATATGGGTTTGCATGGTGGTTTGAGGCATAATTTAGGGACCAAGGCCATAGAATATTAATTTTGGGTCAAATACTTGAGATCTGTCTCTTGTTTCTAAAACCTTTTAATGGTACCCATATCCTATTGAAGGAAAAAGGTACTTTCTAAATGTTTTTGTGGGTTTGAGTAATATTTCCTATAAGAACTATAAGATTCATTTAGGAATTAATGACCTTGCTTTCCTTCCCTAATCATGGCTAAGGCCTCGATACCTATCCCTATTACACAAAAAATCCTAATGGCACCCTTATCCCACTCATATGAAAACGATATATTTTAGACAACTTGTGTTGTAATTCAAGGCATTGACCATTTCCCACTATCCCAAAAATATTCTTTTAGAATTTAATTCCCAATATTTCTCCCCCAATGGCAGCTAAGTCCTTTAAACCCATAATTGATGCACAAATGTCATAATGATTCTCATATATCACTTAAAGGACAATGATGACCTATATATGAAATGTTATTTGGATTATGATGTTTTTTATGGGTCTTGATCCCTAAAGGATTCATCTAGGGTGAAAGGGCCTTATTTTCCTCCCTCAACCATGACCAACACTAGCTTAAGACCCATACCTAGCATGTAAGACCTCATAATGGTACCTATATTCCACTTAGGGGATAAATATCACCTCTAAAGGTCCTTTGTCATGGTTTGCGCTCATGTTCATGGACAATGACCTGCATAGATCCCTTTATGGTGTAAGGAACTTATTTTCGTCCCTTGGATATGGTTAAGGAATCGAGACCCATCCCTACTATACAAAAACTCTTGATTGCATCCATATTCTTCTTATATGCCAAATATACACTTCAGATGTTCAATGTTATGGTTAAAGGTCTTGATAATGGCTCATTAGGTTAAGAACCTTATGGCCTAATTCCATCAATTTCTCCCCTATCCATTGTTTGAGACTTGTCCCTAGTGCATAAAACCTCATATTGGAACACATATCTCACTCTAAGGACAATTGAGAGTTGTGATCAGAAATGATGGCCAAAGGTAAGCTAAAATTACTCCATACAGGTTAAAATAAGAGTTTGACAACTTTAGAGGCACTAATAGTGTTGTGGCAAGTTACAAATACTAGCTTCTTTGAAAATTTGTATAGTACTTCAAAGAGTCAATCATGTTTGCATTGGGTGGTAGGATAACCACTAACAAAATCCATGAAGGGAATTGGAAATGGTTGTTACAACCCAAGCCAAGCTACGTAGTTAGCGAAATTGGCAATGGTTGTGAAAATGTTATGCTAGATAGTTGGTGGATCTTTCAGTTTGTCTTACCAGAGATTCTTGTGCCCGTTTTTTCCAACCAACAAGAGTGTTAAGTGAGGGTTGTCCTCTATGAGCTAGAAACAAACAATCTTCCTTTTGCAAATAATGTAAATGTATTGATCGAGTGCATTGGCACATGTAACATGATTATACACCATGAAAAGAAATTTGAATTTCCATGTATAAAATTCAATTTGAATGTCTATTTTGAGTGGAAAACTCAAGTTGTAAAAGGTGGAGCTGCATCTCTAGTTTGAGTTGTCAAACTCAAGTTGTAAAAGTTGAATTGCTTGTCTAGTTCAAGTGGTCAAATCCAAGTTGACAAGTTATCTTTCATGTTGCATGTTGCATGTCAATTTGCATGCATGCATGTCCAGTTGTATGTCGAGTTGCATGTTGAGTTGGCATGCCATGCAATGTCAAGTCTCAAGGACGAGTTTCCATAACATGAAAATTTTAGTTACAATTCCAATTGAGTTGGGAATTCACATCCAAAAGGTGAGTTGTAATGGCATGCATTATCTCCCTAATTCGAGTTGACTCCTCACTCCTTCCTACGCCTAGTATATTTTGGATTACTGAGAGGGGGGGTGAATCAGTAATAGAGAAATTTAATCCTTTATAACCATATAATCCAAGTGTTATATCAATGTAGAATTATCATCCAATAACTGCAGAGTAAATAATCAATGAACAATCATACACATACACAGTACATGTTTTACGTGGAAACCCAAAGCGGGAGAAAACCACGAAATGATTTTTATTATATGTCATGAAGCATTACATTCATTGGAAACACCAACTTCCTTTGTTTTCCATTTGCAACTGGAAGGAGGCTCCAACCCCCTAGTTTTTCAGGCTACAACCTAAGGGAAGCTCCAACTCCCCAATTCTTTGGCTTGAACCAGAAGGAGGCTGCAACCCCTTAAGTTCTCCGGTTACAACCGGAAGGTGGCTACAACCACCTGTCCTTTCCCCGTACAACCACCCTGAAGTAGAAGTAGAATGATGGAACCACTGTCACACTATCACTGTGAGATATATCATTGTAAACCTATACCAATAAACCTAAACCATGCATCAACCTATACCTCAACCTGTACCATAAAAAAGTGCATCAACCATGCACCAACCTGTATGTATGTGCCAACTCATCAACTAATTGTCTCAACCATGTACCCAACATGTACCTCAACCAAAAGCCCTCATCAATTTCATCATCCAAATATGATTTGTAACCTTGTAATAGACCTGGTGTATATGATCACATACCTGCAAACCTTCCTTAAATTTAACAACAAGAGACTACCATTTTCAACAAAATTTTATTTAGTCTCACATGACTAGTTTTGGATTAGTCAACAACCCTAACTTGAAATAATCATAATTATGTACCTATAATGAATAAATATCTGAAAATGATACATAATGTTCTTTAGTGTGTTTTATGCAATTTGTCTAGGTTTCACTACTTGGAACCTCTCAGAAAAGGGGTTATAGCAAAAATGGCATACCTTATTGAATTTTGGCTTATTCTAGAGAGAGACCTTGTAGAGCATGCACTGCACGGAATATTTGTTGAATCGATCTGAAAATGTTACACAACATACCAAAGACTGTACTCTAACCAACACATTTTTTCTTGCTAAAATTGGATCTGTTATGAAGAAGTTATTATGTTTTTACCTGAAACATCTATTTTAGACTAGGACTAGCCACAAACCCTATTTTCCACGGAGTGTAAATCCAAAAATACAACGACCCACAAGATGATTTTTTTACCACATATACTTGGACATGTTTTGTCAATGGCATAGCGATTTCATGGTATGAATCATTCTATAAAAATATTTATGCGAAAATGGTGATATGACCTGTAAATAACATACCTTATAAAGCATCATCAAAAGAATTTATCCTCCCTTGAATTATAGCCTTATTTTCTTCACCTTCCCTATGAAATTAAGCTTAGATATCCCTTGGTTACCTCAGTCACCTATAGATATTTAATATGCTCAAGTGTGATGTAAAATGAGAGAGTCTTGCCTCTTATTTATACTCTCCATCTTCTAGGTCACTTAACCCATTTCTAGGTCACTTAACCAATTTATAGGTCACTTAACCTATTTTCCTCATTTTTAAGGTTAACCACTTTCCATAATTAGAAAGTTCTCCATTACTTTATCATTTAAATATTCCTCCTTGACTTTGTCACCTCACTTTATCATTTAAATTATCTTCTTTGATTTTGTCACTTCACTTTATTATTTAAATAATCCTTCTTGACTTTGTCACTTTACTTTATAATTTAAATAATAATTTCTTCTTTGCAATCTCTTTGACTTCTTTGACCTTTTGGGGCTTCAATCCAACATATGAGGGTCCTCCAACTTTGTAAGGCCATAACTCTCAAACCGTGAGGAGTTATGTGACGTTCCACATACCACCAGAAATGGCATGACATGTACTACCCATATAGAATATTCTTACCTGAAAATATATCAAAATTAATACCATCATCCATCAAAAAACTTGAGTCCATTACCCAAACCTAGGTTCTCCAACTTCTCATGGCCATAACTCTCTAACCGTGAGGATTTATGTGACGTTCCACATACCATCGGAAATGGAATGACATGTACTATCCATCTAGAATATTCTTACCTTCAAATATATTAAAACTCATACCATTATGCATGAAACAACCTTGGGTCCATTACCCAAACCTTTGTGCTACCGGAATTTTCTATCAGAATTTCTCAAAGGGTTGACATCAATATAAAATATCACTCTCCAATGGTTGACATCAATGACAACCAACAATCCACACCAACTATCCATCAACCTAATCCAACTATCTAAAAATATCCCCCTTTGGCATTGATGGCAACACTTAGTCATGATAAAATCCATGCTTATACTCCTCATCAATGTGTCTATCTCTTCCCCTTTGACATCAATGGCAAAGGGTATCTCCCTTTGGGGTTGCTCCCCTTGACTGAACTCTCCTTGGGGTTGATCCCCCTATCCACGTACCTTTGATTTTTCTTTGTGTTTATAAGTCTCTAATTACTCTCTCTCCCTTCATATGAATAATAGCTCCCCCTTTGACAAAGGGTATCACTCTGAATTCATATCGCTCATTATTCCCTTGTGACAATCGCTCCCCTTGGAAACATGCCTCTATGCTCTCTCTCCAAGCATTTACCTTTGCATCTGATAAATCTCCCCCCATTTGTCATATTTATGGTGCTTCCTCGTGTACATCTAATACATATAAGATAAGCATTCAAAATAATTCATTTTGGAGTAGAAATTACTTCTAGTCTCTAGYAAAGATACTCAAGGGCTTCCCGTGGAAGCGGTTTTTTAAAGATGTATGCCACTTGTTCTTTTGTTCACACATATTCAAATCTGATGTTCTTCTCTACAACATGTTCCCATAGAAAGTGATACTTGGTTGGAATGTGTTTCGTCTTKGAGTGCATCATCGGGTTTTTTGAGATATTGGTGGTACTTTTATTATCAATAGATTGGAATGGGCTCATTTGTTGAAATATTGTAACTGCAAAGAGTATTCTTATTATTATTGATATATTATTCATAGGATCAATCGCCATTGTGGATTGATCATGTTGGTTATTGTAATAGGACCAAATCCACTTTTGTGGATTGTTCAAAAGACAATTATAATAGGCAGAATAAGAAGTCGACCCCAGCAGTTAATAAAGAGACCCAGAAATATAATAAAGGTGGGTTTACCCACCCAGTTTGAGAAGTCGGCCCTGCCAGTGAAGAGACACTTCACATGTGCCAGACTTGTATAAATAAAGGAGGCTAGCGCCTCACTTAGATATAACTCACTTGATCAGTTTGAGAGACAAGTTATGATCTGTTACTGGCAAAGGAGAGAGAGAGTGGCGCATATATTGGAGGGGACCTTTTGTTTTAGCATAGAGATCTCTTGGCATTGTATTGGCTATCTATATTAAGGAAGTTTTGCTGGGTTTTCTTCCCCTAAAGGGTTTCCCAAGATAAATGTTGTGTCTCTTGTGATTGTGTATTTCTCAGTGATCTTGGATTATGCTATTGTTATCTAATGAAATGCAAACATCTATAATAATGGCTTAAACATTAATATGGTATCAGAGCCAAGCTGAAGGAAGCATCTTTCGCAAGAGAAAAACGTCATTGTTGCAGTACCTGCAAATTAGGGTTTTTCAAAAGTGAATATTTTCAGCCCTAAAACTATCTAGAAAGTTGTGCCCTTCCCTAAGGATCAATTTGGCATCATCAGCACACCTTTTCAGTGGCCGGATCTCCCAAAAAGTGAAACCCTAATTTCACAAAGTACGAGAAGTACCAGAAAACCAGTACCAAAGGTACCAGAAGCACTAGTCCAGAAATCTGCAGATCATATTTGAAGGAACAAAAGTTGGATTTTCTCAGATCCAAACACACCAGGTAGCTCACCTCAGCCAAGTGCATCTCCTGGTAAGTTCAATTTTTTATTTTGAGCACTTTCGTTTTTCGGTCATTTTCCTAGCTCTAGGTAAAGATGTTTGCGAGCATTAAGCTTGTTGACAAGTTAGAAGGAGTGGAAAAATTTCATGCCTAGAAGTATAGGATTGGCCTCATTCTTGAAGAGAATGACCTAGCAAGATTCGTCAAGGAAGAATTACCGGAACCCAAAGATGTTGCAGAAAAGGCAAAGATCAAAAGGACACAATAAGGGACAAAAGAATCATTGCATCTAAGAAGACCCCGAAATAAATGTTTGATGCCTTGACCAGACTATATGAAGGAAAGAACATAAACCGGAAGATGAATCTTAGAACTCAACTAAAGAATACAAGGATGCAGAAAGGAGAAATGATTCAGGAATACTTCTCCAGAATCTCAAAATTCAAAGAATAGTTAGAAGCTATTGGAGATACCATAGATGAAGATGAACTCATAATGACGACCCTAAATGGTCTCACAAGACCTTGGGATGCCTTCATCTACACGATATGTGCCAAAAAGGAGAAATTGAAGCTCGACAACCTATGGGAAGAATGCATCCAAGAAGAAACAAGAGTAGCGAATCGAGAAGCGTTACTAGCCAAGGATGATGATCAAGCCCTAGCTAATCACACCAAATGAGGAAGGAAGAAACCCTACTTCCAAAAGGAGACTCATAAAGAGCCTCAACAATAAAATAAATTCAATCATAAAAAATCTCATCCAAGGAGATTTCAGAAGAAAGGACAACGAAAGGAAAGAGACTACTCATCTGTACAATGCTATCATTGTGACAATATGGGACACATTGCGAAGTTTTGTCCAGCCAGATGAGAAGAATACAAGAGAAAACAAAAGATTCTTCATTCCCAGGTAGCCGAAGATGAAGAGCCACCCGCAAAGATGATGAGAGAGGATATCAAAGACCATGTATTGATCTCAGCCTTCTCAGGATCTGTAACATCTAGAGAGGACACTTGGCTCATTGATAGTGGTGCATCCAAGCACATGACGGGACAAAGAAATATTCTTTCTTGTATCTCAGAGAAGAAGTTTTCTCRGAAAGTGACACTTGGTGATGATTATCAGTACCCCATCAAGGGAGTGGGAGAATCAAACCATAAACTAAATTAAGGGAATTCACTAAAAATGAAGGATGTACTATATGTACCAGGCTTGAAGAAGAACCTACTCTCCATTTCAGATTTAGAGAAGAAAGGCTTCAGAGTTGCCTTTATAGATGGATAAGTTTTTATGTGGGCTAAGGGAGAAACCTTAAATGAAGCAATCATCATTGGTAATGAAGAAAATGGCTTGAATAAATTAAAGGGTCACTCAGAGGCTGTTATGACCCATGCCATTGAAAACTCATGTGAACTTTGGCATAGAAGATTAGCCCACATCAACTACAAGGCGCTACGATACATATGCAAAGTGGTCACAGGTTTACCAGAACTCAAAGGTGACCATAAAGGTGTATGCAATGGATGTGCACAAGGGAAGAATATCAAGAACCCTTTTCTGAAGCAGGACAGCAAGACAGAAGGAGTCCTAGAACTCATCCATTCAGAGGTGTGTGGCCCAATGCCATCATCCTCCATTAGTGAGTATGTATATTATGTATCATTCATTGATGATTACTCTCATAAAACCTGGATATATTTCTTGAAGACTAAAGATGAAGTGTTCAGTAAGTTCAAGGAATTCAAAGCCTTGATAGAGAACCTTTCTGAAAAAAAGATCAAGATACTCAGGTCAGATAATGGAGGATAATATACCTCAAAAGAGTTTGTGAACTTCTGCAAAGATGTTGGAATCAAGAGGGAACTAACTACTCCCTATAATCCACAACAAAATGGTGTAGCCGAATGGAAGAACAGAACCATACAGGAAGCTGTGAAGACTATGATCCATGATCAAGATCTTCCTATGTGCTTATGGGTAGAAGTAGCGATGGCAGTTGTTTATGTGCAGAACCGACTATCCCATAGTGCACTTGGGCTCAACACACCGGAAGAGATGTTCACCGGAAAGAAGCCAGAGGTAATCCATCTCAAAATATTTGGTTGTCCAATGTTTATTCATATACCTAAAGAAAAGAGAAACAAGTTGGAACCTTCAGGAAAGAAGGGAATATTTGTGGGATACTATGAGGTCTCCAAGGCCTTCAGAATCTATATACCAGGTCAACATCACATTGATATCAACAGGGATGTGACCTTTGATGAAGATGCAGTGCTCAAGAAATCTAAAATATGTCAACTTGAAGAGGTATATGAAGAGAAACCCATAATACCCAATACTGCAATGAGGGAGGTTCCCAGAGCTGCAGAACCAGAGAGGGAATTCGTAACTTCCCCTGATGAGGAACTTCTAGAAGACCATGATATAGTAGAAGTGCAAGAAACTCCTCAGATGACGATCCTCCATAAAAGAAAGCCAGCCTGGGCTAGAGATCTTATTCAAGATGGATAAAAGTACGGTGTTCCCCAAGGAACCGCGAGATAGGTGAAAAGACCAAAGCCATTCTCCAGTTATACGGATTTGATGTGTGACCTCCTAGAAGAGGAGCCTACCTATTTTGAAGAAGCCATTCAAAGGAAAGAATGGGCAGATGCCATGAAAAAGGAATACCAATCCATAATTAAGAACGAAGTATGGGAAATAGTTCTGAGACCAAAGAATAAAGATGTGGTATCCTCCAGATGGCTCTTCAAAATAAAACATGTTGTTGATGGAAGTATTGAGAAGTATAAAGCAAGATTTGTCGCTCGTGGATTTTCCTAGAAGGAAGGCATTGACTATGAAGAGGCATTCACTCCTGTGGCCAGATACACTTCGATCAGGACCATCATAGCTCTTGCAACTAAGATGAAGTGGAAGCTGCACCAGATGGATGTGAAGACAACTTTCCTAAATGATGTCATTGAAGAGGAAGTGCATATAGAGCAACCTCAAGGATTTGAGGTTGAAGACAGGAGGTCTCATGTCTGCAGAGAGCCTTATATGGATTGAATCAAGCTCCTAGATCTTGGTATGGCTGCATAGATAGTTTCTTGATGAGCTTAGGCTTTACCAAGAGTAAAGCAGACTCAAATCTCTACTTCAAAATTA
>JASDQU010101660.1:95053-105572 GCA_032191745.1 Picea mariana
TGGAAAGAAAAAGACATGGCCCGCTAAAATGTAGCTCCAACATTTTTCAGACCAAAAGGAATCTTACGATAAGCAAATGTACCCCACAGACAAATGAAAGTGGTTTTGTGTTGGTCTTTGGGTTTGATCTGTATTTGATTGTATCCCGAAAAACCATCCATGAATGAAAAATCCTCACAACCTGCGCATTCATCAACTATCTGGTCAATAAATGGCGTGGGGAAATTATATTTTGGGCAAGCCTTGTTCAGATCATGGAAGTCCATACATACGCGAATCGTACCCTGTTTCTTATTGACTGGCATGGGATTTGACACCCATTGAGTCAATTGGACGGGGCAGATGAAACTAGCTTTAAGTAGTTTCTCTACTTCAGCCTTTGATATTTGTTGCTTTCTTAGGATTGACCAGACGAAGCTTCTGCCGGACCGGATTGACATCAGGATAAGTCATGATTTCATGTTCGACAATTCTTAGATCTATGCCTAGCATTTACTTGTAAGACCAAGAAAACACGTCGCGAAATTCTTTAAATAAATATGTGTAGATTTGAACTTCTTCAGGGGAGAAATCTTCTCCGACGAAGATATTCTCCATGACGCCAAGGGTTCTAGAGATGTCAATAGGTATTGTTTCAGCTATTGTTTCCATATTTCCTTCAGCGTAAACAGCATGTGTTGCCAAAGGATTAATAGGACAAGATTTATCTCCAGTCATAGTCAGAGTGAATTCACCTGCTTCAATTCGTCTTAACTCTAGGAGGAAGTAAGATCTATGATGAATATCATCCCAGGGTTTTTCCAGACTTGTCATTGCCTCAATAATCACCTTGTCTAAGGGCAATACTAAGTCTAAAGAATCGGTATCAGCAAGGGAACCTTGAGCCCAAATAGGCTCAAGCACCAGATCTAACTTTTGTGCAGGAGTTGGATCGAGGTCAACAGAAGCTCGCTGAATGATCGAGTATACAAATTCATGGTCATGCCATGGTGCTCTGTCCCTTCCATCATAGTTGATGGGGAAGGAAGATTCCACAGATCGTTAAAGTATGTCATGCGAAACGACGAGATATGAAAAATTTTGGCCCGAGGCTGGTCGGGGATAGTCGTCATGTAATGGACATTGTCAATCGGATGCGGGTAATCGAAATTACCCATCAAAAGTGGGCACAAACCAACCCCTACATTGACGATGTCGAGCTGAGGGTTATCAATCATCGGGACCGTGGAGACTCTCGATGAAGGGTCAGGATGAGAGAAGTATAATTGATCAATGGTCACGATCTGGCCCTTGTGTGGAAACAACAAGACCTGGAAAACTGTCATAACCACTACTTGCATAGCATAGGTCCAACTCTTTCCTAACAAAATATTATAGTCGAGAGACGCATCGACCAATTCAACTTCAACGCACAGAGTTTTTCCCCCTAACTGCACAGGGAAAGAGGGAATGATCCCATGTGGTCGGAAAGAACGACCGTCAAAAGCCGTAAGAAGAGTAGGTGACGGAGACAAAACAAGTTGGTGGATGGCCTTCCAACAAGCCAAAAACATCACGCATGTCGAGGCACCCTCATCCACCACTGTATGGAAAATATTTCGGGTAAAATTTTTCTTGGTGTAAGCCACTACTATCTGAAAAGCTATGTGGTAGGGAAGACAAGGTTTTAAGTCAGTCATATCAGGAATGATCGTTCTCAGATTACAAGTCTCGGCAAAGCCTAGGGCGGCTAACAGAGCCTTTCTCTGGGAAGGGAAACTCTAGAGGACTTCCAAAGCAAACATCGCACAAGGGGTTTGTGATAAATCCCCCACCACAGAGTATTTTTGGGTGGCCCTTGCATTTGGGTTGTGAGAATATTTCTTAAACGCACCTTTTGGGATGTGTGTCATTGTTTCTCCCAACGCCTTCTCAATCTGGAGAGGAAGAGTTGGGTTTTCAGCTTCTTTACCCTTCTCATAGGTGCTTGGCTTTCTGTAATCATGTGCTCTATTCGATATATAGGCATCACCTTTCATCATATACACATTTGCGGATGAAGGATTACTCGAAGATGGAGGGGGTCCTTGACTTCCCCCTTCCGTGCTCGAGGAGGCTTGAGTTAGAATTTTCCCATGTGGAAACGGGTTCGTTAACACGACAGGTTGTTTCTGTGCCAATAACTTCTGGGCCTCTGCAAGCCAAGGGCACTGATGGGTCGGGTGGTCTTCCTTGCAAAGATTACAAGAATACTTCAACTTCTTCTTTTCAGTGTCACCCCCACCAGCATTATCGGTGGGTTTCTTATCCCCATTACCCTTCTTTTGTTGTTTCTTCTTTTCGTCAGGCTGTTGGGTGGCCTTTGGATTTGTCATTTTCACACTGTGTACATCCAAATTTTGGGTAGGGGGAACAGCCGAACCGGTGGTCTGGATGGCCGTTGTCTATTGTATCGAAAATTTTTGCAATTGATTTGACAATGGATCAGCGGGATTTGTTTGTGCTAAACCAATAATTCCATTAGCATGTGGTCCAGACCTTTGTCTAGTTTTGTCAAGGATTGACCTCGGTGCATCTAGAAAAATCTCGTAGAGTAAACTAGACTAAGAGTAAATTAGCTCTAGTTGTTGAGCTCTCATTATCATGTCTTCCTCGGAAAACACTATGGATGTTGTGACGTCTTTAGATAACTAGGGTACCAAATAATTAAGGAACCACTCTAGCAGGAATGTTGGTGGGACTAGAACTTTTATTAAACTCTTTCGGTGTCTCCATTCTCGGATATGATCTGAGATATGGTCTACTTTTGTCTGCTCGAAATTGGCTAGCAATTTAGTGGTGATGTTGTATCTCACAGGTAATTGGAAATGGTTCGAGAAAGTCATTAACAATTCATCGAAGGAAGAGTATCGTGAGCGATCGAGCTCGATGTACCATTTCGCAGCACTCCCTATGAGAGTGCGTTGAAACAATCACAACTGAATGAAGTTGTCTCTTAACGCGTTGGACAAGAACCATAAGTGGAAGGTAGTCACATGATCGCTAGGATCTTCATTAGGCTTGGCCTTAAAATTTGGAATGTTCGAAGGCAACTTGGTCGATGTAGAAGGCCAACTCGGATCGTGACAGATGGGGTCATTTAAAAGCCTTGTCCAATCTTGCAAGTGCAGGGTTGCCAGAAATGGTAGTTTGGGTTGTGGATTGTATCCAGAGAAAAAGGAGCCTGGAGTTTGACTGGCACCACGTTTCTAGGAAAAGTTAGATTGTTGGCCAGGGCTCTGGTAATAACCATGGTCGTGACCGACGTATGGATTGTGTGCTTGTTGAGACATCATCGGTTGGTTTCTTTAATAGGACGTAAAAGGTTGAGTTTGTGTCGCATTCCATGGATTTTTGGAGGGGTTTCCCCCTTTCGGTCCGATGGGCATAGGCGTTGGGCCTTGCCCAGGGTTCCACTAGGTATGGAAGGGGTTTCCCTCGATCGGCATCCCTAGCAAGGGGACTGGTCCCTGCCATGGATTCCAAGGTCTTTGTGAGGAAGGAATTCCTAAGTGTGCCCCTTGTGCAGGAATAGTACCCTGTACAGGATGTGGTTTTCCATAACTGGGGTTGCCCCTGGCCAAAACGGCAGCTGACGAGAAAGGGTTGTTACCAAACACATCGAACAAAGAGAAAGGTGTCGAACCAACCGGCATGTTATAAGTAGGGAGTGCTTGACTACCTACTCTGGACAAATTTATGTTAGGCCTAATAGAGTGTAGAGGAACACTGTCGAGCGAGGGGGACGAAGGAATAGTACCCTGCACATGATGTGCTTGTCCATAACCGTGGTTGCCCCCGATCGAAATGACAGCTGACGAGAAAGCGTTGTTACCAAATGCGTCGAACAAAGAGAAAGGTGTCGAACCAACCGTCATGTTATAAGGAGGGAGTGCTTGACTACCTACTCCAGACAAATTCACGTTAGGCCCAACAGAGTGTAGAGGAACACCGTCGAGGGAAAAAGGGGGTATATGACCCCCACCGTAAGGGAAAGCGATAAAAGGAGTTGAAGTGCCCCCCATAGCTCCTTGCAGAGGAGCATTGGAACTCCCTTCCCCCAGACCTAAAGTCTGTAGAGTGGAGGAGGAAAGTACAGTACTCATATCGAAGCCAGGCATCCCGTATGAGAACGGAGGGCTTGTCACATTCTGTGTAAACGGAGTAGTGATTGTCGCCATAAATGGAATCGGAGTGTTGCTCGAGGTAGAAGCAGTCAAGACCATGGTGGCTCGAATCGGTGACGGTTGGTTAGGAGGTGGAACACCCCTAGTAGTGACAGTCGTGAAGGAAATATGAGTATTCTCTGAAGAAATAGCAGCGTTTGCTTCTGTTGTTTCTTGTGACACTACCTGATGCTCATAAGGTAGAACCTTTATGACGGTGGGTGTCGATAGATCAGTGATGGGAGGGTTATACGGACCAAGAACTTCTGCTCCGAGGTCAGAAATGATTGGTTCCTCCAAAATCAAATGTTCTCCTCTTGAAGAGAGGTTGGGCACAGTTTCATGTAACCCAATTGTCTCAAAAGACCCTTGCTGGTTTAATTTTTTCCTTAGCAGTGGCGTGGGTGGATTCGAGGTCAACCGGCGGCAGGCCCAAAATCCTTCGCGACCAGAGGAACTCCTGATCCTCCATTATGTGAGAAGATCAAAGACACACTATGGCAATCTATAACCGTTTGAAAACCAGCACACACTAGAAAAAGTACCTATGAGATAAAACAAGCAGTCACTAGCTAGTTGGAAGAACAGTTACAATAACCAACACTAGAGCAACTTACCAGTGCAAGTGAAACTCGAATATGGAATAACCCTCTAGGTATGCTCTACAAAGCATGGCCCGATGTATGTCCTAGGTACTGCGGTATACCCCCTCAGTCACCTGTGCAAGTCACTAGAAAAATAGGCAACTAGGTTACCAGCGCACAAACAGCCACCAGGCGGGTACAATCAACAGTCGGGTGGACTACAATGAGCAGGGAATCAAGCCTGAAACCTATCAAAAGTATCGAAAGAAAGTGTTCTGGAAGATGACTGAAGAACTTGAACGGATTCGAGACCCATGAAGCTCTGTGGCAAATGCAATCAATGGAATCCCAAGACAAGCCCTCTATATGTGTTCCCCACTACGCTTGGTCTGGCTTTGCAGGGGTTATCTCCGCTACCTTTCCTTACGCGACCTCATGTTTTGCCCCTATGTTAGAGGGGGGTCCCGAATAAATTTCACGATACTGCAATTTTGACACTCCCTAGCACAGACTCTTATGTTTGTTTTAGCAACCTTGAAGAGTTTTCTCTCCAATCCTAAATCAAGGCTCTAGCCTAGACTAGTTGATGGACCCTACAAACATAAAGTCTAGTTGATTTTAATTCATCATTATTTTTAGTGGTTGTCATAAGTCAAAGGGAACGAAAGTGAAATCATTGATGTTTTTCAGAGATGAAAGGGAAGAGCATATAATGAAAAATGGAAACAAATCACTTCTCCACAAATTCAATTTTGCACATTCAAACTCTTTAACCAACTTTTCAAACTCCTTTTTTTTCCTAATATCTTTCAACAGAAAACTCAAAACAAGATTTCACTCAACTACGAGCTACTTATTTTCCTAATTCAATCAGTCAAGAACTTACGAAAACAATCTTTTTCATGATGATTAATGCAAACAACCAACTACTTAACCAAACCAAGAAATAAACTATTTTTTTTATGCTAAAAAGGGAAAAAAGGAAAAATGACGACAAGTAAAGGCTAAGAAAATACTTTTGGCCTAAGCGCAGATCGCAAAGAGTTTCTGACAATAACACACAAGCTGATTGAAGCAGACTCTCAAACTTGTCTAAAAACCCTATTATTGAAAAACAGAGGAAAAAATTTTAATGAAAAAGAAAGCTATGCTATAATCAAACCTAAGCTACAGACTACTATGACAGAGACCTAGACTAGATCAAGAAAATCGCTGAGAGGTGTGACTTCTGACAGGGAAGAGGATGATTGCCTCTTCTTAAAAAAAAATTCTCAACAGGTATGCTACTGACAGTTCAACAGCTATTGTATGTATGCGGGCTGTGCAACATCAAGGAAAATGTGCATATGTGTAGGTCCACTACAGGTCGCGTGCACCTCTACAACTCCTCACAAAAATGAAAACAAGCAATCAGGCACTGGCAGGGAGTATTGGTACTGAGAACCAGAATCCCTTGAAGACACAGAAACTTACTTGGACAGAAAAATATGCAAGGAAAAAGCTAATCTAAGGTTAGACCTAGGCTACAGACTACAACAAACAGAGACCCAGAACTAGATCCAGAAAACCCATGAGAAGAATCACTTCTAACAGGGAAGAGGATGACTGCCTCTCTTCAAAAAGAAATTTTTTGGACTCAGACACGCTACTGATCCTTCAACAACCAACATATGTACGTGGGTTGTGTGAAGTCAGGGCACGTGTATACGCGTGCAGGCCTTATACAGGCTGTGTATGCCTCTGTAGATTCCCAGGAAAGGAAAAAAATAGTCAAGCAAAGAAAGCAAGGACTACTGGTATGGAAGAACAGAATCCCTACTAGCTCGGACTCTTGCATAAACTCAGAAAAAAGGTAGTAAAACCAATTTAAAAAACCCAAAAAAGTATCCCCAAAAACCCTAGAGATCTCCCCAGTATGGTCGCAAATTCTGTTGTGGGTGGGAAATCCCCCTACGGACTAACATTAAGGGTTTTTTAATGCATGCAGAAAATGACCTAAAGTATCCTACTTCTTACCAACATCCCAATCATAAACCCCATTATTCATATGCAAATGCAAGGTTAAAAAGCTCAAGTTACTGTACCTTAGTTTTTGTGTTTGATGTCGATCCTTTAACGTTTGGTCGCTCCTTGACTGCAAATATCCTCCCAATGTTGAACTGCATTCACAAAAAGACAAACAAACAACTCCACATGTGTATGATCTATGAACTAATGGGTTGGAGATTTTATCAAAATATAATCAAATTAAAACATTGCAAACCTCATATGGCGGGATGGGAAAAGTACTTCTTTTATTAATATCACAAGAGTAACCTTACAATAGTGAGATCAACCACTACTCCTCGAATCTGGTCTTGGGCTCCTCTTCAAATGTGCTCCAACTGCTTTTGTATATGCTTCTCTTCAAACACTAGTTGCAAAAGGTTGGGACAAAGGGAATGCGAAATCGGGTAGAGTTTCTTTACAATTATTTTCCTCCTTCCAAATGGGACTCCTACCCCTTCTTTTATAGGCTATAAAGGGATAGGTATTTGGTCGAGTGACCAGCTATGGGCGGTCAAACAGTTTAGGTAACTTACACAAAACTGTGAGTTATGTCTGCAACTTTCCATTTTTCGTGCTTTTGTAGGTATACACGGGCTATAGTGGGTCAGCTAGCGTATACACGCATGCAATAGTGGAGCAATGCATGTGTGCCTTCAAAAAGGGTGTTTTTAAGAAGAGTTGTTCAGTAGTGGCTTGGAAAAAGATGTAAAATGAGATGGCATGATGCCAGGTAAGCATATCTGGTGCAATTTAGGGTTATAACAACCACTCTTTGAACCAATCTATGAATCCATTCTCTCGTCCACACTTTCCAAGAATCTACTTGCGCAACTGTCCATAATGTTGACCCATTTATTACTATACTATCATGAAGTCTTAATTAATCCATCAAATTTTACTTCTGTTAACTGACTGCTCTGGATCTGTCTTCTCAAACTCTGCAAGTTGCTCGAAGGATGGTTCTTTGGTCTGTCACATCTATCACATAGAATCCCCCTATCTAAGATTCATATTACCTGGGAGTCTATATGTCGGATGGCTTAGAACAATTTCTGCTCTGATGTGTATTCATCATCATCTTCAATGGTAGATTCATCATCATCTTCATTGGTAGATTCATTATCTCTCTAAGGTCTAACTTCTTTCTTTCTGTATATGGATTCATATTTCACTACAATGCCTGAAAGTACAATCTCTTGAACCTATTCCTTATTTACCTGTCCTTCCTTTCTTTTAGTTATTTTCCAAACCTTTATGTATCTGACATCTTTCTTTTTCTCTGTAGAATTTTCTTCATCTCGTTTTATTGACAATATTGTGATCTCTGGTACCTGGTCTTTGTTCACATGTTCTTCATGTTTTATTATCCATACTTTCTTATATCTGATATCAATATTCTCTTTCATGGAAGTGTCGATCATGCTTCTACAATCACTGGCTATGTGTCCATAGTTATGACATTTGTAACACTCAATGTTACGTGTTCACTTCTTGCTTGAACATTTCTTTTATAATCCCTGCAATATGCAACCTTATGTCCAAAATTAGTACAGTAAAAATAATGACCATAAAATAAATTTGCATACCTGGGAGTGAATGATCTTCTTTGTGGCATAGTCCTTCTAAATTTTTTTCTTGACTGATCATGGTCATGATTGAAGCTTCTTTGTCACTTGAACATGGATGGTCTTCTTGAAGATGTATCTTCAATAGTCTTCTTAGATTTTGGTTGACCATGATTCCTTCCTTTGATTACTTCTGCAAAACTCTTTCTATTTTCTTCATTCTTCTTTTCTAGCAACGTAGAGTGCTTCTCTTCATTCTCTACAACTGATGGGGATTTTTTTGTCTCTTCAACGTTCTTGTTGAGCTTGACGATTTTGACTCTTAGTGTGACAGCTTCTTCTTCAAGATTCTCAACCTCTTCTTCTTTCTTCATTATCTAAGACTTCATGACCTCTTATGTTCTCTTTGCTTCTTCAAGTTGGATTTTCAATGTAATTATTTCTTTTTCCAGTCTTCTCTCTTCTTGACCAAACTCTTCCTCAAGTTGGTTTAAGTCATTGGTTCTTTCCTTGAGATGATCCATCATTATCTTTTCTCTCTTTTTTGCTTCTTCCTTTTGTGTTGTTATGTTGGCTTCTAAACATTTCTTTTGATATTCTAGAGTTTCTTCAATTCTTCTGGCCTCTTCTAGTTGAGCTCTTAAATTCTTGATGACCTGCTGATCTTTTTCGGAACCTTGAACACTTTCCTTTTTCTTCATAAATTCTTTCTTATATGACTTGTTTTCTTCTCTTTCTTTCCTTAGATATTTAATTGCACTGACCAATTTTTCTCTGTAATCAACTTCTGCTTCTTCATACTCTTCCTCTTCTGAATCTGTCTGACATGATGAGCATCTTTCTTCTTGTTCTGTATCTGCATCTTCTTTGGCATTTTTTGAATCTGCAACGGGTGAAGAATATATGTCATGTAACTTAACCCAAATTTCTTTGGCTGATGAAAATTTACCAACCTTTTCTCTTACCAGATTAGGTAATCCTTCCCAGATGAAATCCATTGCTATTTTGTTATTCTTCTACAATTCCTTCTTGGTTGCAGTCTTTGTCCTTTTTGAACTATCATATCCTATAACAATTGATAGCCAAATATAATGTCCCTGTGCCTGTAAAAATACTTTCTTCTATCTACTCCACATCTCATACTTAAAACCATTCTGACCATTAAACATTAGTACTCCATTCTCAGAATAATCCATGATCTCCTTCCAGTGGTTAAATTGTTTCCTGAAGGAACCTTGCTCTGATACTAGTTGTTGGATTACTGAGAGGGGGGTGAATCAGTAATAGAGAAATTTAAACCTTTTTAACCATATAATCCAAGAGTTATATCAATGTATCATTATCATCCAATAATTGTAGAGTAAATAAGCAATGAACAAATGAAAAATCATACACATACACAGTACACCAGTGTTTATGTGGAAACCTAGAGCGGGAGAAAACCATGGAATGATTTTTATTATATGTCTTGAAGAATTACATTCATTGGAAGAACCAACTTCCTTTTCTTTCCAGCTACAACTAGAAGGAAGCTCCAACCCCCTAGTTTCTCAGGCTACAACCTGAGGGAAGCTCCAACTCCCCAATTCTCTGGCTACAACCAGAAGGAGGCTACAACCCCTTATGTTCTCTGGATACAACCGGAATGTGGCTACAACCACCTGTCCTTGCCCCGTCCAATCGCCCTGATGTAGAAGCAGAATGATGGAACCACTGTCACACTATCACTGTGAGATATATCGATGTAAACATGTACCAATAAACCTGAACCATGCATCAACCTATACCTCAACCTGTAATCAACATGTACCATAAACCAGTGGATCAACCATGCACCAACCTATACCAACCAACCTTTAATCAACCTGTACCATAAACAAGTGCATCAACCATGCAACAACCTGTACCATGAACAAGTGCATCAACCATGCACCAAAACTCTACAAATAACATGTCACAACAACCTATCCAAACAACCTATCACAACAACATGTCTCATCAATATTATCAACCAAATTAGATCTACTCACCAAGATCAATCACCAAGACAACTCTCAAATATGTGCATCAACCAAGCATAACACAACAACTCATAATCATCACCAAGATCAATATGTGCTTCTAATAATATACCAAT
>JASDQU010101660.1:109321-119422 GCA_032191745.1 Picea mariana
AGACAAGAGGATATTACAACCTAGACACAAGGCTAATGAAAGGGTGTCATCTTCAAAAGTGACTCTTCCATGGAATACAGGTTTAGACACATTTCTTTCCCAATTTTTCCCCCACCATTTCTAGCGAGTACCTCTTTATTTTTACGCAAGCTTGAGGAGGATAACATATGCTTGTAATGTAAGCTCAATCTTCGGATGATTCCTTGAAAGTATATTTAACGAACCCTAGGAAGGAGTGGTTCTATCCCATATGGGCCTTTCAATGTTTGTTTAACAAGTCCAAAGAAAGAAAACTCATGGGTTTTTCATGTTTAGAGAGTCTGAAAAACACTTAAAGAGGACTCTCTCAGTTCCTTTTTTGTAAATTAGTTCGACGAGACCGAAAAAGTGATAAACTATCACTCATCAAAYTTTTTCTTCAAACACTTTTACAAGCGTGAAAAGAACAAGGTCGCTCGACAATCTTTTCATGTTTAGAGAGTCTGAAAAGAGCTTAAAGGGAACTCTAGGGGGTTCCTTTTTTGTATAACCTTTACGAGTCTGAAAAAGTGATAAAAGTATACTCRGTTACATTCTCATGTATTTACGAGCACGAGAAAGAAAAAATACTAAGCTCGGTAACTTATTCTCATGTATTTACGAGCATGAGAGAGAACAAAGACTAAGCTCGGGATTGTTTTGATTTTTACACAAGATTTAAAACAAAACAAAACTATGCTTGGGATAGATTTATTTTTACACAAGCTTAAAAACTAAAAAAAAAAACTATGCTTGGACTTGGTTTCATTTTTAAACAAGATTGAACCATAAGAAACTATGCTTGAGGTAAGTGGTTTCATTTTTACACAAGATTGAACCATAGAAAACTATGCTTGTGACTTCCCAACGCATAATCCAGGGATGGTTGGTACTTAGCCCCCAGCTTAAGAAACTAGCAACTTTAACTTTAGCATGAAGTCCAGAGGCTGAAAGCATTGTCCCCCAAGATTCGATTCGTCCAATGACATAGGAGGAGGAAAAGAAGTTTCAAATACTAGACAAAGGACTTGACTCAAAAAGAGAGGGGGAAGTTGTTTCATTTTTTAACGAGCTTGACACATGATAAGAACTATGCTCGAGAATTCAGGTTCAATCCCTAAACCCCTGTTTCATTTTTTAACGATCTTGACACAGAAACAAGAACTATTCTCATAAGCTCTGTTTCATTTTTTAACGAGGCTGCTATAGAGACGCGAAAAAATATCCTCATAGCTGGTTTCATTTTTTAACGAGCTTGAAATCAGAAAAGCATGCTCAAAGCTGGTTTCATTTTTTAATGAGCTTGAAATCAGAAAATCATGCTCAATGTTGGTTTCATTTTTTAACAAGCTTGAAATCAGAAAAGCATGCTTAAGGCTCTTCTTGATCACGGCTTCCAAGAGGACAATGCTCTGGAAGGACACCATGTCAAGGGACAAAACTAGGTCATGGCTTCCAAGAGATCTTCATTTGACAGAAGAAACACACTCTGGAAGGAACACATGTTGAGAGTCGTGAGAGGGTTAAGGAGGTCAGGATCCAATAATCCTATCAAAGAGGTCACCATGTCAACTACCAGATCCAATTCATTGTCATCGAAAGTGGAAGGCATGGGAGACAATGCCACATAATTTACCTGTGGTAGGGGCGATATCGTCTGCATATAAGAACCAATAAGGGAGGTAATCCAATCAGCACCAATGAATGAAAGTTGATCAATAGTCATAATTCTTCCATCATGAGGGAAAGATATCACATGAAAAAGAGTGGACACAATATCTTTCATGGCATAGACATAATCTCACCCAAGGATTAAAGTGAAATCCAAGGGGTCTTGGACTATCATGACATCAATAAAGACAGTTTTCCCTCACAAAGTTACAAGAAGCTGAGGAAGCTTCCCTGAAGGTTGACTGGTTCTTCTATTGAAATCTAACATATTTTGCGTAACTGGCGCAAGCTGAGGACAAACCAAAGCTTACCAAGCAAGAGAGGACAAAATACTAACAAGAGCACCTTCATCAATCACTGTTTGAGGAATGTCATGACCACAAACTTGTACTATAGTCTAGAAAGGAATGTGAGAGGGAAGACGAGGTCCAATTAGCACATCCCAATTAAAAATGATGGTCTCATTACTTGGAGGGGGTTCCAGGGGAGAAGGAGGAATACCCCCCGACCCAGCAGAGTCTGTATCAACAAGAAAAACGTGGGTAATATCATGTTTATTCTCGAGCGAGAGAGTAGGATCGACTGATAATGACGTCAATTCGACCAGTTGGGTTTCATTCTCCAAGGGGAGAATGGGTCCGATGGGTGGAAACGGATCGACCACTTGGGTTTCACTCTCTAGCGGGAGAGTGGGATCGACCAAGGATGGGATTAGATCGACCACTTGGGTTTCACTCTCTAACGGGAGAGTCGGATCGATCAAGGATTGGATCGGATCGACCACTTGGGTAACTGGTTCAACTAAGGACGTGACCAGATTGACTACATGATCAACCAGATTGACCAATAAAGGGGTCGGATTGATCATTCCATCAACTACAGGTGGGTCGAGAGTAATCTTGCGATAAGAAGCTAGAAGTTGGGGTTGTGAAACAGTCATGTCTTCCAATAATTTTGAGGCTTCTTCCATATGAGTTAAAAGATGAGTTAGATGATGCCCTTTTCATAACATACACGATAACTTGGCTCTACTTTTCTTCTTCCCAACTATATCTTGACTAGTTGATGGGAGGTCATCAGCATGTTGTTCAGAGGCTGACGACATGGGTTGGCGAGGGTGCGTAGACCATGCTTCTATAACCTTGGATAGATCAAGGCAATCCTTAAGAATATGGCTACCCTTACAAAGCCTACAAGGGTACTTGGGTTTACGGGTTGTTTGGATGATCTTGACATCATCAACACTCCCAACACAATTAAAAATAACTGGTTTCTTTCCAACACGTCCAGCAATGGTTGGAATTTTAGATCCTTGTTTGTTTTTCTTCTTCTTATTCTTCTTTTTATTCTTCTTCTTATTCACTGATTTATTAGCTTCAGAGCTTTAACTTGACAAAGAAGATGAAATGGAAGAAGACCTTGCAAGTGGAGAAGGTGAAGAAAATATTACTAGTGAAGAAGGTGAAGGATCGACGTGAGGTTGATGTTCTTGGGGGGAAGTGCTTACAACCGAATCACTTACTGCATTTGGGATTACCTGAGTGGAAAACAACCACACCAACAATCCAATCATGAGACCTGGAAGGCTCAAAGTAGTGATGTGAGGAGGACCAATGTTCCCATAAGAAGGAAAAACAAAAGGTTCCCCTATAGCATGGGTTCCTTCATTGGTCATTTCGGGAACTGGCACCATTAAAATAAATATCCAATCTAGAGTCCACTAGGAAAAACAAACAGCACACACTAAAAATCTTGTAAGAAAGCAAGCAAACAAAACCTTCTCACAATGAGCACACTAGTTGATGATGAAATCCAACGTCGTGGGAACAAAGTAAGAAGGGGATGAGATAGAGCGGGTGGAAAAGTTACGTTGACGACCTGCTTAACGGACTTACGCCCTGGTGCAAGCTCCCACACACAATCGTGGGTATACCCTTCAAGGAGCCCGAGTGAGTTTGGCCAATGTCGATTCCAGGTACCGTGAAGACTTGCCCCTCCATAGTCACCTTGTGTAAGGTTCCTAAAGATATAGGCCACTAAGGTTACCAATTACTACAACGATGCCTAGGGAAACAGTCGACAGTCCGATCCACGTGCAAGGTTAGGGTCTCTAGCCCAAAATCAACTCAAAAGGCTTCCACTCATCCTTGTGGGTATACCTTCAAGCGACCCCCATAATATGCGCAATATCTACACCAAGACCAACAAAGCAGGGTGAGTAACTCTGCTAGTCTTAATGTGACCTCGTGATTGACCCTTGTGTTAGAAGGGCTTCCCAAGACAAAATGTAGCAAGTGGATTTCACCACTCCTAACGCAAGATTCTATGTTTGTTTGCAGCTTTGGAAATTTATCTTTCACACCTATTCCAAAGCTCTACAACTAATCTAATGTAGGTTTGCTACCAGAAAATATAAAAATGTCTAATCAATTTTTATAAGTGCTTTATTTTATGGTTGTTTTTACTCAAAAGGAAAATGGCGTGGACAATATGGTGTTTTGACCGACTCGAAAGTTATGAAAAGAAATGAAGATGCAATCTTTTCATTTAGATGAAAGCTATGCTACAAGAAGGAGAAAACATTTTATCATTCCCATGTGCACAATGTCCCAAAATTTAATTAAACTCATCAATATCAATATTCTCAAGAAATGAGCAAAACAGACTTTACACCAATACCAAAAAATGCCAAGAATCATGCAATTCTGCTACTTCAAATGCAAGGATGCCCCCACTCTAATATAAAGCAAGAAATTAAAACTTTTTTGTTTTAAAGAGACATTGAAAGAAATAGATAACTTCTTCAAAACAAAATCAACCCAAACAAAGTTTCTCTTTTAACACAAACTATTCAATAAAAGAAAAAGAAAGTCTTTCATTAAACAATTTTAAAGAAAAAAAATGCTTTGTAACTGAAAGACACTCAAAGAAAGAGACTAAATATTTCAAAAGAAAACAAAGCAAAGATGGCCAAAAGCAGTTTCAAAGTTGTCAAGCAAACTGTAAACAGATCATAATCAAACCCAAAAAATTCACCCCAAAACCAAATCCAAGGTCTGGGTAAGGAAAAAACCATCAAAAATCAAAATTTTCACAATTTTCGCAGGCTGTACACTAACATAATGCGGAAATCATTGATTTTTGTGGGCTAGATATGGGTAGGGTGTGGAGTTTCCGCACTGGTCTAAACAAGTAGGGTGCGTAAATCCTAATTCGTCGCACGGTCCCTCAAAGCAGGGTGCGAAAATCAAACAAAAATGGAAAAAATTAAAAAGTAAGAAGGTTTTCTAGTGAAGTTTAATAGTCAGAGAGTCAAGCTGGATCTCCCAGTGACTCAGAAAACATAAACCAAGTAATCAAAGAAAGAAAGAAAGACACAATAGGAAAACAATACGTTCCCTAGTGGAGTCGCCAATTTTGTTATCGGATAAATCAGTAAATGCAAACATAAACTTATCTCCCTAGATCCACCTAGATCTAAAATAAAACAAAATAGAACATGATGATTTCCCTAGGCTCTAATCATCGAATTTACTACCGAACAAAAGACAAGAGACATACCTTTAAGTGTCGCTTCCTTATGTCTTTGTTGTTCCTGTTTCACTTCAGTGCTCTTCTGATACTGATCTTGCAGTGAGACACAAAGCAACCAAAGTGAAAGTAGAGAGAGTATATTCAATGACAACCTATGCATATGATCAAGGAATTATGCAATAAAATTCTAATGATTTTATGAGAAAGAAACATGCCACTGTATTATATAATGTGGAAGAAAGATACAACCAGATGCCTTGATGTCGTCAGGTTCCTTCCAATGATTCCTTGCTTCCCACACACTTCTTGCTCCAAGGATTTTGAGACCATGGATCTGATAGCTACTCACAATCTATCTTAACAAAGAAAAACATATACAAGCTCCAAAAACTCCAAGCTACAAAACTCAATAACAAGCCAATCTCAAAAGCTAACAATCTCAAGCCAAATTCAACTCAATCAAGCTCCAAAACCAACCTAACTTTCTCCATGAGAGCTCCTGTCGTTTTATAAGATGAAKAGGATAAGGTGAGGAGGTTAGGATGATCCCACTAAATCATGAAAGGGAGTAATATCCAAACCATTCGGAGGCCACCTCACCATAGAAGTTTCTCCTTCTGGAAGCATTGAGAAAATGCTCGTTTTTTCCCACGTACGGAGGCCGTCGCACCCTAGTTGTAATGCAGCCTRCGGAAACTCCACGACCTAGATATAGTGCAACCTACGGAAATCAGGCATTTTCACACCCTATGTATAGAGCAACCTGCGGAAATCCTCCTTGATAGGGTATTTTCAAAGGAAAATCCAACTTCTTCTCTCAGGCAAAGTTCTTCTCCCTTCTTTCTTCAGGAATTCATGCCATTGACCCCTCTGAAGGCAATAGATAGGTTTACATCATTAACGGTCATAAGGGTGAAGAAAATAATGTGTAACAGCTCTAAAACCAACTAACTTTCTCCGTGAGAGCTCCTCTCCTTTTATAAGTTGAAGAGGATAATGTAAGGAGGTTAGGATGATCCCACTAAATCATGAAAGCGAGTAAGATCCAAACCATTCAGAGGCCACCTCACCATAGAATATTCTCCTTCTAGAAGCATCGAGAAAATGCTTGCTTTTTCCCACGTACGGAGGTCGCCGCACCCTAGGTGTAATATAGCCTGCGGAGACTCCGCGACCTAGATATAGTGCAACCTAGGGAAATCAAGCATTTCCGCACCCTATGTATAGAGAAACCTATGGAAATCCTCCTTAATAGGGTTTTTTCAAAGGAAAATCCAACTTCTTCTCTCAGGTAAAGTTCTTCTCCATTCTTTCTTTAGGAATTCAGGCCACTGACCCCTTTGAAGGCAACAGATAGGTTTACATCATTAACAGTCATAAGGGTGATGAAGGAGTTGATAATTTAGGTGAAAATAAATGTTCTTTCTTCTTAAGCCCACAGTAGGCATATCGATGTCAAAAGTTGCATAATACTAAACTTCATAGTGAAATGAGCTCATCAAGGATAACTAAGGAAACATTTGAATATTTAGGTTCATGGTATACTTCATACTAAAAAAGGACAACCATTAATCTCAAAATGATTTTCTATATCAAGACTAATCTTAATCTATAATAAAACAATAAAAGATACTTAAACAACATATACTAATAATTTATTTTCTATCTCTATATATGATGCATTCATTACATCATTTTGTGAATTTCAATACGGGATGTGGTAGTGATCTTAACAACATCTAAAATTTCAAAATTTGTGTGATGCACAATTTTGTTTGGATATAAGAGAGGTTTAGGGAATGTTCCCGTATTGTATTGTTCTTCTACTTTAGTACTTTCAAATTCAAGATGAACATAACTAGGTTAGGGGAGTGATCTATAAACTACTAATTGAACAAACGATCATCAAAATCAAATTCTCTACTCTAGTTGAACCCGACTTCTTCATCATCAATGAATTTATCTATGATATTATCATCACAAGGTATAATAAAGTTTGTCCTATATCCATATCTTGGATGGATACCATGTAAATCATCATAAATATATCATCAAAATAAAATTCATTACAAAACCATGATTCTAAAAATGGATCAAATATAGGATAATAAATTATATTTTTCAATTTTTGGGAAAAGAAAGATGGGAGTTTCAAAGTAAAACTCAATGAAAGGTGTCAACAAAACCATATCTATTAGGAAATAGAGTCTTGAATTGGATTATGACCAATGAATTCAATATATGACCATGAAGTAGCTTCCTTGATGTCTAACAAGGAAGATTACGAGTCTTGAGATTCATGTACCACTCCATAAAGGAAAAAATATTCATGAAATTGAAAATGATTGTTTGTGTCAAGACTAACCTCCACATGTTGGTTCTCAAGGGTGGTAAAGAACTTTTTGAACATTTGATAGAGTTTCCTCCAACTAAAAATGGATTTGAGATAAACCATTAAGGAGCCCAGTGTTTGAGAGTAAGGATAACATGTAAGTGGATGTAACGAATCATAAATTCTATTAAGGACACAATACTAACGAATCAAATGGGAGGCCTCTAAATGTTTGAGAACTCAACAAAGGAAGGACTTTGAGCTAGAAGCTCCTTATTAGGTTGCTTTAGGACATCATAAGGGATGATGGTGGGTCAGTAATGATGAATCATCGTTGAGATCTAAAGATGGAGATTTTAAGCAACAAGGTGAGTAAGCTAGAAAAAATAATGGATAATATTGTTTCCAATATTATCACCATTTATGTTGATGCTCAAAATGGGCATTGCCTAAGTTGTTCTTCTTGTACAATTGAGCTATCCAAACTTAAAATTGAAACATATCTCCATGATTGCAGGCACCGATAGTCTCAAGGTCAATCGATACACTAAAAATATTATTATAACACAAAACAACAACTTTGGTTAAAGTAACACAGTAGGCCTTTCAAGAATTCAATTAATGAGTAGAACATCTATTTTAATTTTTCAGAATCGATATCAACAAAAATTCTTGGTGAATGGATACAAGAAAGAGATAGAGAGAAGGACAATGAATAGTCCAGCTAGTTTTGCATGCAAAATGTAGTATTATTCATGATTATTGCAATCGCTCAGAGCTTATATGAAGATGATTTTCTTTCAGGCGGATTGACAATGGAAACAAGGGTATGCAACTACATTGTTTGTATAAATTTTCAGCCTGGAATAAGGGATCTTGTGCTTACTATTCTTACCCAAAATAGGGTATTTATTGGCAGTATGCTTAAGTTGCAATGTCAAGAAGATTCCCTTAGTATATTTCTAGCATCGCTCAACATTTCTTATAGCATATTTAGGACATATTTAATGGGAGCAACGGGAAGGAAGCAATGGTTGTCATTAATACATTGGGTGAAGATCCAACAACACATAAACAAGGTCCAATTACCTTGAGAAGTGTCCACGCATGATTTTGTTGGTGTAACGCCCTTGCTTGAAAGGATATTATTTGGTTTTCATGGAGTAGAATCATTGCATGTATTAATGAGCACCCCACTATCTTGGCATCCAAATCCACTTTTGGAGGAGCTTCTAGCCTAGAAGTAATATGTAACAAAAACACTCTTGTAGGGTTGGTTAAGAGGAACAAGGAAACAAAATCCATGTTTCTATAAAAGTGAATGAAATCTATGTTTTTATAATCCCTAAAACCAACTATTCATTGGAAAATAAATTTATTGATATAGTTAATGGAGCTCTTCCACCTTAGGGATGCTAGGTCTCCTTAATGTTATGAGATCAATTTTAATAATAGCTTTATGTTAATGAAAAATTCATTAGGTAATTGAGACAAAATATGTTATTTTTGAATAAAAACTTAAGATACAAGTTTCTATCATAAATTAAAATCTAGGTTGCAAGTTGTTAGAAATAATAAATTTAAGTTAAAAAAAAAAACTACTAAAAGAAAACAATGTGAAACAAAATAAGTGTAGTTGTACATTATTCACAATAAGTATCCAAGTAAAGCTTTGTATAAATAATTTGAATTAAAATAATCATAAAAAATGAAAGCTTCTTAAAACAAAAGTGTAAACAAGGTGATGTATCATAAAATAGAAAGAGAAGTAATAGATATGCCTAGAAACATAGTCTTTATTAGTAGATGTTAAGACAACCAAAATACATAATCCTAACACATGGTTGATAATTTGTTAGAATACTAATAAGTAGTGTGTTTCCAAAATCATTTGTCACTTGTAACAACAAATAATCAAATTAGAGAAACTAGATGGTGAAGACCCCTTCGGAAACCAATATCTAGACTATCAAACAGAAATAGGTATACATGGTTATGTCAATCTTTTAAAAAACATTGAATAAAAAATGTATAATCATAAATCAAATTTAGAAATATGGGCTTCAGAAGAAAGAACATGTATTTTCACCTAAATTCTTAACTTTGATTGGAAACCATCGGATCAGTAATGGGACATGATGTTGGTTGGAAGACACCGGAATTGATGCCATTAGACACAGACTCAATCCTAAGGCCTACTAAGGAGAAAAAACAACACACAATAATTAATCTAGGAGTCAAGAATGTAAACAAACCTTCTCACAAAGAAGCGCTAGTTGGTGATGGAATCCAACATCACAGGATCAATGCGCGAAGGGGATAAGTTTCGGTGGGTGGGAAAGTTGTTGGACACACCTACCACACCTTAAGGGGGGGGTGAATGAGTGTGGGGATCTTTTTCCCAAAACTTCCCTCTTACACAAAACTCATTAGTTAGCATTCGACATTTACTCATTACTCATTGTTGTCATTAATAATTAATTAGATGTGAATACATATCAGCAACATATATATATCATCAAAAAATCATCTCCACAAGGAACACA
>JASDQU010101660.1:132092-154834 GCA_032191745.1 Picea mariana
ATGTGAACTCGTGCTTGACCCTTGTGTTAGAAGGGATTCCCAAAGTTATTGATATAGCAACTTGATTTCACTCCCTAACTCAAAGCTCTATACTTTTTTAGAAACTTTGGAAATTTATTTTGACAATCCTATTCCAAAGCTCTACATATAAGCTAAGATGGGTTTGAAGAGCCCTAGAAATTAAAGTTGTTAGATAAATTTTAATTAGTGCTTGATTTTGGATTGTTGTTACTCAAAGGAGTTGTCGTGAAACTGATGGTGTTTCAAATTGACCCTTTAAACCATGCAAGAGGAAAATGAAATGCAATAATTTCAGCTTCTATGAAACCTAGCTATGGGAAGGAGCAAGAGGTTTCAAGCAAAGAAATAATTTCTTGATTGATTACTATGTGTGCACTGTTAATGAAAAAAATATGAGTTAATTATCTAGATAAATGGAAGCAATCTTGCAAGATATTTCAACCCATTTCATTTTGATACAGATCAATCAAAAATACCATTAAAATATTAAAATATTAAAATGGAAATTCACATTGAAAGAAAACAATAGTCATGAGGATAAAACACGTTGCAACTCGAAAGTCAAAGATAGGGTGGAAAAACATGTTTAGTTGTTTTTCATTCATGTATCTATCAAATTTTGTGAACTACAACTATCTATAAGTTTTGTTGCATATGCAAATGCACTTTCTTACTTCAACGCACTTGCTTTAGTGTCATTTTTACCTTGCATGCAATATTTTCTTTAGTGATTTCGTACACACAGGAAATTAATCTTAGATTTTTTTGCTTCCTTGATTTAATGAGAGATTCATGGCATGCCTTTGTTTATAGAACCTCTCTAGCAAACACTTGCAGTTTTACTACTTAGACCAATATTGTTTTGTAGATAAGTCAATTAATGAGCATAGCAATACTCTTTTGCAATAGTCTAGTTTTACTACACGTCTAGTTCTGTGGGGACTTTTTTGTGGCTCAATTTGTTGGTGCACATTATGTGGATATCGCTAAAAGTATCACCTACTTACCTAGGGAAATTCTTCATGGTGCAGTAAAAAATTGCATGCATGATTAGAAGACAATTTCTTGGTGTGGGAACCCACTTCTATTATGCTAAACAAGTCACTATTACACAATTTCTTTGTGGTGATGAAAGAACTCTTTCTTTATGCTATTGAAGTCTCTATTTTGTAGTATCTTTCACAGCTTTGAAGGCATCCATCTATTGCACTACTAGATTCTATATTCTATAGTCACTTCATGGTGTTGTAAACACTCTTCTATTAAGCTACAAAAGGCTCTATATGATAGTTTATTTAATGGCCTTAAAGCAACTAGATTTCTGCTATAGAAATCATAGTTCCATAGTAGGGTCATTGTTCTAAAGCTTCCTTCCCTCAGCTACAAAAATATATTATGTAGTAGCATGAATCCTATAGTAATGGATTGAAGTCAATTTCCCCTTCTTACACCATTTAATTACCATGAGTGGAAATAAAATATGTTATTTGTTTTTAGGAGTAGAGGCCTATTTGGAATCATGATGGGGATTAAATTTGAACCGATACTAGATGATTAAAATATGAAGTGGTTTAACATATGTGATGAAGCCTATGGTTTGTTATGTCTCTCCATATCTCTTGATCTTCTTTTCCACCTCAAATTTGGTAGTTCACCCAATCAAATCTGGACTGCTTTGGAAGGATTGTTTGGGAAGCATGATGTGTTAAGAGGACACCATCTGGAGAAGGTGATCATCATATTGAGCCTAGGAAGTTTTGACACCATCCAAGAAAACATATGGCCACCGAAGACAACATGTGGGCCATAAGATCCCAATATTTTCACTACCATGGTCACCATAGCTCACATCTCTTTAGACTAGATCACACCAATAGGGATGGCACCATCGACCTTATTCATCCCTCACTCACACTGAGACTTGATCAATTCCTTCAAGGTCATACCCCCTCCTAGTTGGGGCCAACTATCTCCGATCTCTTCACGAAAGGGAAAACCAATCATGAAATAGATGTCCAATAGTTCCAACTCTAGACATTTTCCCAAAATCTCAAAACCCTCCTCATAAAGATCCAAAAACTGAGTGATACTCCTTAATAAAACCTCATTAGCACAAATAAAAGGGTCTTGAACTAGCTTCAATAACCCACACCATGAAATATGCCTCCCCACTTCTGGTTTCCCAACCACATCATTCCATATTTTTGTTTCATGGATTTTATATGAAATCTGCATTTGCAAATTTTTCTAGCCACAAGCATATATGTATCGACTATGATGATAATGATATGGTTGAAAATTATCCCAAGTTAATCACTTGAAAGAATAATGTGACAGAAACAATGTCATCCATGAACTATTTTATTCTTGTAATGTTTTGTATGATTGGGAACAAGAGAATGGAGATCAAAGAGATGCTGATATTTAACATATAGGTTATGATATTCATGAATAATTTGTTGGGTTCACTATTCATATGGATGATGGTGCTACCAATCATAATCCCTTTTTAGAATTCATTGAGCCATGTTTTTTACATGAGGAATGAGAAAACCATCTCTTAATTCACAAGGAGGATGCTTTAATGGTTATCCCTTCATATCAAAATGGAAATATTCCTATGCATCTTATTGACTTGGTATTTAAGAATTGTCCTGAAAGAGATACAATTTTTTAGTTTTGGAGTTTCAATTTTCCAAGCAATATTGAGCAAGGAGAAAAAGATTGTTGTCATCAAGTTGAAGATTGCCAAGATATTAGTCATTTTCATTTGTCAAAATATGAAAATTTTGAATCCTATGACATCAATCATAGTGAGTATGATAGTAATGAGTTCGTTGATGTTACTTCCAGGAAGTTAGAGGAATTGGGAAATTTGGTATCAAAGCAATGATTTGATTCATTTTTTTCATTTGACACCGTGTTCCAATGCCCCAAAATATGTTAATACTATTGAATATTAGAAGGGGGAGACATTCCAAAAGGCAACACAATGGAGAGAAATTGGAAAATTAGTGTGTTCACTTCTTATTGTAGTCCATTTTACTCCTTTTCTTTGTCTTGGTCAAAGTCTATTCTAGTTAAGGCATTAAATGTCCTTTTCCTCTCAAGGGCATTATTTATAGATTTCAAGTATAAGGTTCCCTTTGATTTGGTTTCATAGTCATCCATATCCCTTCTTCCCTTGATATCCATAGCCATGCATCCCTTGTCAATCAAATACATGCATGAGGTCTAGTTGATCAATAAAGTGCTTACATGGTTACACTTATAGTAGAACTTTACCTAGATAGTCCATTTCCACCAATTACCTTAAGCAGGTAGTATTTATTTGTTTTCTAGATTAGTTTCTAGTTTCAATTTACCTTGAATAGTTGGTTATAAGGACATTTATTTCCCTCTTAGTTTACAATGTTTCAATAGGAAACACAAAACAAAGGAATACATGATTTTTGTGGATGGCAAAGGTCACGGAACATATTATAGCATGCGCCTAGTTTAATTTTCACCTACCAACCAAAACATTACACGAACATACATTTTTCAAAAATTTACAAAATGTGGAAAAACAATTGGTGAGCATTTTGGCAGGTCTCATATGTCGGTTCCTAGGGAAATTATGAATAAAAAGATAATTGTTAGGCATTTTGTTGGAGCAGCCACAAATGCATTAATGCCATTATGGGTAGTGAAAACAATGAGGGAGAAATTCATTGTCAAAATGCAGAGACTTAGTCGATGCAAAGTCTTAGGTGTATCTGTGGAGTGTGTTTGGTGAGTCTCAGTCAAATTTAGTGTGAGAAGCATAGGGTTTCTAGCCTGTAATTTGCTTGGAAACCCTAGTAAACAAAAAAGCAAATAACTCATAGCCATTAACTAATTAGTAAAAAACTCAGAGCTTAGAGACCCATTACTGATTTATGTGTCATGATGTCAACCCCTGAATATCTCCACTCCACAGGTTTGGCCAAATAGGGCTCCTCTGCATCTTTCGATGTCCAAATGGAAGATGTGACCCCTGAATATATCCACTCTTGCACGGGTTTGGCTGGATAGGACTCCTCTACCTCTATCGATGTCCAAATCGAAGCTGCATTGTTGTTGTCCAAATGGGAGCTTCTCTCATGTGCCTAGTCTTGGAATGGGTGAGGTTTTGCTCTACTATATGGGTGCCTAGTCTTGGAATGGCATGGTTTCACTCTACTATATGAGCACGAGATCACCCTTTGTTGCTCTACTTGTTGTCGTGAATGGGTGGGCGCGATTATTTGTTTGAAATTTGTTTTTTTTGTTGTTTTATGTTTTATGTTTTATGTTTTGTTTTATTTAATGTTTTTAATATAATTAATATATGATTGATATATGTGTGTGTGTGTGTGTGTGTGTGTGTGTGTGTGTGTGTGTGTGTGTGTATTTATATTAATCCCCATGTATATGTTGCATTTTTTTTATTTTTTCCATTCTCTAAATATGTCATTAGGACCCACTCTACTCGAGAAAGGAGTTTATGCCATCCATATTGCATTTCTCCCTTGCTCGGTGGTAGTATGCCACCTACATGGGTTTCCCCAAGTTATCACCCTACTGCATGTTGGAATCCATGCCATTGTTTCCCCATTAGGATTAGGAGTCCATATAATCTACATCCCAAATAGATCCTTATACTTCCTTCTCATTTTGTTGGTTTTTTGTAAGGACTCACAAGCGATTTGTATCAAATTGGTATATGATAGGGTATGATTCATCACATGCCATTGTCCCTTCACCTCCTCCATACCTTGAAGACCATTTTTATGTTATACCTCCATTCAATATTCCCCCAAGGATATTTCCATTAGTACCCCACCCATGGTCACAGCTTCCATTTACCATCATTCATTCCACTCATCTAGGATCAAACCACTTGGTTGCACTCGTTGATGGAACCTATCTCTTTTATTGCAATGTATCCATATTCATCTATTATTTTCTTTCACATATCTACGACCATTGTAATCCTGATTTGTCTTTTATGGTCTTCAATCCTATTTACACTCGAAATTATAATCAAAATTCCATTGTTTATTTTTACCATATCTCTTGGTGTTTCATAGTCACTACCCAAGTCATCCTTGCTTTTTATGATTTTCCCAAGGAAATCCTTGAGTCCCTTTCTCGGTGACCTCATCATCCATTATTTCCCCTCTTAGTTAGCTACATTTGATTCATGATATGTTGCACCTCATGTTAGTTTCTATAGGGTCTATCATTTCTTGTCTCTAGTGGACCTCTACCTATGAAATTCAACACATTTATTCTAAGGGATTGATTTAGAGGTCTTATGTATGTCATGCCCATTTATATCATTGACAGGTAACCTTGAACTAGGCAAGGAGAGTCATCCTTGCTCCTTGACTTGGTAGTTTCTCACATGCTCAATACCAACTCATCATCACATGATTGAAATTCATACACATTGATGGCTCGTGTGTCCTAGTTCTACTTGAATACCAATGAACATTTAGGGCTCTTTCAAGTATTTATTGAGCCCCCAAGTGGGAATAACATTGTAGGTATCTTTCTACATGTTCCACTCAGTGTTGGTTACAGTCATCCAACTCTAGTTGCAATTTCTTGAATTTGATTGGCTCTATTCAATAGTTATTTTGATCCACTAATTTAAGCTTTCCTCTGGTCAACTATTTTCATATCTCAAGCCCTCTCTATTATAACTAGGCTTCAGTTGTTCTAATTTTCCATCCCCATTGGTTCCATTGTTCCTTCACATGTGTTTGGACAAGATGGAGAAGTCATTATTGATATGTATTTGATCTATCCACGTATTCCCATGATCCTATATTGAATTTTGTTGAGGTTTCTTGATGGGAATGGGTATGCCTGCCTCATTGACACTCCACATTATGGTTTTTTGTTTTTCAAGTGTTATCCATTACTAGTTTTTAGGCAATCCTTTCTACTCGGATTCTCTTCTCACTCTCAGCATTGTGTTTTCACGACATTTGGGTGAGAAAAACATGATGTATTTAGACTATACGATTTTCTCCTAACCTCACAATACATCAGGGGGAAATCGTTATCACCTTAGTTTTCCTCACCTATTACATTCCATTAGTCATATTTGGAACATCATCAATTCATGTATTATCTACATCATGCACCCCATCACATCATGTTATGGGATTTTTGTACCTCACCAAATCTAATCAAAACCATTAGTTGACCATTTTATGGATGATGGAATTTATCTCATATTTTCTACGTGTGTTGCATGGTAAAATCCACAAAAATTGCATGGCCCTCTTGAATTCAAAAGTTGGTTAGCTCACAACTCATAAATTTGTGCATTCTTATTTAGGAAATGTAGTGGGTATGTGTGGACTTGTTTAGACCTTGATCTTCATAAATGCCAATGACTTGGTCTTCCATAATGCACACTAAGTTTATGAAATCACATTAATACATGAAGGGATTTCACATGGAAACTAATTCAAGGTTGAGATTCTATTCTTCTCCTGTAAAAAGAGGCCATGGGGATGCATTTAAAAAAATCACAAAAAGAGTAAACTTAAGCTTCTAGAATTCCATTAGAGAGTTAAGGAAACATTTCTTCCACTCATACATTCCTCACTATTTTCTCACCATATTTACATTTTCTTATGGCTAACCACAAGGGATATTTCTTAATTTATCAAGAGAGTTGGATATCAATCCTACAAGGAAGAAAATTACCCTCACAAGGCACACCAACAATAAGAGGAGGATGAAGTAGAAGAAGAAAGAATCCCAAAGAAAACTAGGAGGAAAACAAACAAGGCCCTTTAATTCCCTGATTATGCTTTATATATACCTAATCATGTGTTGTAGATCGAGTATAGTTAGGCCACAAATATCCTTAATTAGGGCATATGGATACCCATTAGGCCCTAAAGATACAATCAATCCTTGTAACTCCAAAAATAGGCTATGTAGATCGACAATTAGGCCCTAAATATATGGATTAAGGGAACACTCCATGGTTTATAGCCTTAAACTAGGGCTTGGGACATAAGGGCCATCATTTTTACACCTACTCCTTCAAATTTGGATTGTATTCCACCCTCGGGAAAAATGTCCTTTATACAAAGCATGTCTTATAGTTTAGGGCCTTGTATATGGCTTCTTAGCCCAAAACACATTGATAATAAGAAAAATCATTTTTTTTTTGCCCAACCCACGTCACATGCAAAAATTTCACATGCATCTAAATTCCAATTGCAGTCATTTTACCACCAATGGATTACATGACAAAAAAAGAAACATGTATTAATATTAAATAATCTTTTTTGGAAATTTAACCTCCAACTGGCAACAAACAAGTGATTATTTGCCTAGCCATAGGCATTTATTATAGATTCTATTAGCGATCAAAATGTACTAAGACTCTATGGCCTTTTTCTTCTCACCTGCATATCAAAAACCTTGTATTAAAGCCAAAATTCAAGTCAATGGGTCATGTTATGTGTTAATACACAAGGCATGCCACAAATCTAGTCTATCAATATAATCCATATGCCACACAAGTCCTCAAGCCTAACCTCGAGTCAAACTCAAAATCATATAAAGCCCAACGTTGAGTCAAGTCACAAATCATGAGCCCCTATTCTATCCACCTCATCAACAAGTGTTGGTTATTGAATTTTAGAAATGTATCATGAAAGGTTTGGCATAGATACAAAATTTGTAAATAGTGAGAATCTTATTTCACTAACATCCATTAGTCGACACTCAAAGCCACCGAAAGGGGATATTTTCGACAGCTCAATATATAGCTCATAACGCATTAAGCAGCCAAAAGGGAATGTTAATGGTTTGTTGAACATCACATCAAATGAGTCTGAATCCAATTAAAGGGCAGATGTCATGCAGGAAATGAACGTGCAACTGGATTTTTGAGGGTTTCCAGGTGATAACAACTCCAACTAAGACGGTAGAAAATTCACAGTAGTCAAACCAACAACAAGCGCAAAAGCCGAGTTCTATTTCTATGATTCATCAAAACGTTATGACAGCATTAAATTCGTAATCTTCAAGATCACTGGTATTCAGGATTGTATGAATTGCAATGAGCTTTGTGATGAATGATCATCTCTCTAGCAAGAGAATATTGAAGAGAGGCTCGTTCTGGACCGTCTGGTTGAAGGTTTCCTTGGGCGCTTGTCTGGGGTTGGCGCTCATCTTCCTAAGACTCCATTGCTTGTACACACTCTGCGTCAAGAATGAAAATTATAACATAAGATTTTGGAGGCTTGCGATATTCGTCATGCAACGTATCTCATAGTACATATTCCTAGTTATTGTTTTACTATTTTTTCTTTGGCGACAGTTTGATTTCCTTTTGATAAGTGAATAAATACAATTGGCGAGGATACAATGATGGATTTTATCCTCTTGATGTTGTTATATTAATATTTGAAAGAAAAAGAATGTTGTAGGACGAGGTTTCTTGACATTTGCATATGTTTCCTTGTGTATTGGGATTTTTGGATCCATATAGGAATACCAATACTCCTGTGTGTCTTCAAGAACTGAAATGAAACAATTTGAGGAAGAGCCTCAATGGCATAGAATAGGATTCTTTTACAAGGTTATTTCAGAAGCTCTTTATTATAAGGAGCATTTCCATTCCATCCTCTCAGTCATATGATGGTGAATGTACAGAAAATTTGAGATGGTGTTAGTTCAGAACGCCAGCATCAGCAAACAATTAAAGAATTTGGTTCAAATTCTAAAAAGAATAGATGGCAGCCATAGAGGCAGAGTATACCCATTTTGAAGTTTTTGTTTTGACCAAAACAGAGCTTTCACCAGCACAGAAGGCAAAATTATAACCAGTTAGCTGATGAAAAGCAGAGCTTTCACCAGCTAACTAGCAAATCTTAAGGCGAAATAGCTGATGAAACCTGAGACTGGCCAGCGAAGGTGTATTTTTGCCTAGATCGAAGTTTTTCTCAACCAAATATCTTGAAAATGATTTCCAAAGATACATATTAAATTATAGTGTCAAATCTAAGATCCACTTTTGATGCAAGGGAGTTAGAGGAGGATTTCAAGTTGATTTGGCACCTATTTTGGGGGCAACAAATCAGGGTTTTTTCTAAATTTGGCAAATTCGAATTTATCTTCATTAAAGGATATCAAACAGCCTTGGAAGGCTTTTCTGCACAACACAGAGTTTCTAAATGATATGAAGACCATGAAATAAGGAATTGACCTCATTTTGAGGATCATTCCTTATCTTTTGTAAATCGGTTTTGACTTTCTATCTTTAGCATATCTGACAGCAACCGCACTCCTCGGAGCACGTTCGCCTCCTTAGGATCTTCTCTTCCTTCGGCCCGAAGAGCTGAAAAGCTCTTCAAATCCCTTATCGGGACTTCTGCACCCACATTTCACTTTGCGCGACTCCTCTTCCTTTTCTTATCGAGGAATTGGAACTCGCAGCTTCGCGAGTTCACGGTCTATCTTCGGGTCCTCAAATCCCTGAGACCCGATGGCTTTGGTCAATCATTGACTTCCCCCTTTTCTATCGGAGTTCTCCCTATCGGGAAATCGCTACTCGCGATGTCAATGATTTGAATTTCCAACCTCTGAATCCCGATATGTCGATTCTCCAATACATGTGTGGACTGTCTCTTCGACTCCCCGTCCCTTCTTTCGGACTTCGCGGGATCACAAATCCGGATGTCGATGGGCTCAGGACTTACCTTTCCCTGATCCCCGATATGATGCCACCTGTATTCCACTCACTCCCGTGGTCCCACACTGCCACGTCACCGTCGAGATATCGCGGATCGCGATTCCAATGTGTAAGTGCCTCCTGTTCTCAGAAATCCCGATTCTTCGAACTCTGATTCCACAAGATCTCCCGACACACATCCCACATGATCAATAGTTATAATCCTATCGATATATTGCATATCGTGATATCGCAACTCCCGTCACAACAACTTGGTGCTTCAACTCGCGATATGCCGATATGCGATGTCACCTGCAGATCTGACGGTCCATATGACTCAGGATCGACGGCTCTACCCCTCCTGAGCTTCGAACCTCCTCATGTTTGCATCGATAAACTTCTCGCACTTCTGTGAGATTCGACGGCCCACAGAACTTCACAAAATCTCCTCAGAGAATTTCGTCCGTCCGTTTCTTTCAAATGAACTCTACGAGATGACGAGACGCTCTACCACAAAACTCGCCACCCTGCGCACAAACCTATGACGTTTCTTTTCAACCTGCTCACGCACAAATTCTCTCCACTGTCCTTCAACAACTTTGAAGTCCTATCCCTCCTGAGCTTTGCTATGACCTTAAGTCCCTATCAAGAAACTCCTTTGCTCGCACTCCTTGCGGAAAATCGTCAACAACGTCGAAGTGTTGAAGTCTTCGATCCTGCGCACTCCTGCAGCAGAAATCTTTCAATCCCTCTGCTCAGAATCGCAACTCTGAGTCTTATTCTAGCCTGCGCACGCCGTACATAGTTCCAGTGCCAGTTCTACACTTCTGAGATGAATGAGAACAAAAGAACAAAAGCTAACTCTAATTGAACTCTTCTGTCAACGCACTCCTTGCGGACAATTCAACTGCACTCCTTGCAGGAATTTCTTGGCTCAACTAGAGAAACAATTGAAACTCATTCATGTTCCTTCTCAGACTTCTATTCCACCATGAAATCACATACACAGCATATAAAAGCAAGTGTATAACAGAAAGCAAACATTCATGATCATAACATCATAAATACACAAATAATAACACAAACCATGGAATTGAATCAAAGCCCTTTCTATTAATTCAAATGCCTGTACATGGATGTTCTTCATACACTTCTCTGCTTGCTCTTCTCAACAATGCTGCTTCATAATACTCATGCTCAATGAATCATACAATGTACAAAGGAGGGTGTCTATATCATGTTTCCCTCTCGAGCTCTAAGGCTATCAAATCTAAATTAAATTCCTATCTACCAGCATTAAATCTATTAAATGTCGACTATCTACCAAAGGACGAGAGCTATCCGCTCAAGGTCCACATACAATTTACAAGTGCGCCTCATTAAATCCACACATTAATGGTTGCACAAAAATATCAAGGTGAAATTCAAAATTTGTGCTGGCACTGTCCAGCTGTCCTTCATTTTCGCGCTGGCTCGCTTGATGAGTTGGTGATGCTCCTGCATCAATATCTGATCCATTCTTTTAGGATCTGAAAACTGTATTGTAGAGCTATAAAGCTGAAGATATGAGAGGAACTAAGGGAGGGGGTTCAGTCGTAGGACTGAGGTTTGAATTATGGATACAATACCATGTTGCATTTGTAATAGACCGTCATAGATATGTAATACAGATCACAGTCTTCTTTCTCTATTAATATCATATTGTCATTTCTTACTTCTTCTATGCTTTTATTCAAGTTATCTTAACTTCAATATGACTGTCATCTCATAAGTCAGTTCATAGCTTGATTGAATAGTAATCTTCACTTTGATTCAAGTTTGTCTTAGTTGCCAATGACTGTCATCTCATTGGTCAACTCATAAGCTTGATTTAATAGTGATACCTGCACTATCTTATCCGACCCATCACATGTGTGATCTGGTTAGTAAGTATAGTATTCTTCATCCGTTGTTATGCTATTCATCTGATCATTGATTCTTGAAATCACTGTCTCATCCGATTATATATACTTTGATTGTCTTGATATGATCTAGTAGGTCAGTTATCCCATTTTATCCCAACATAATCGTAAACCTATTCATATTTTAAGTTACCAAGCATCTTTGGCCTACAACCCCAAAGAGTTTCTTGGAGTGATAACAGATTCCACCACCAAGACAAGGTTGTGAGACCACAAGGGAAAAGATCTAGCTATTTTTTCTAGTTCACACACATAGCCCATCCCACAGTACTTATAAAATAACTAGACTAGACATATACCTCAATTTCTCACAATGGAATCTCCTCTAGGGTTCACAATGAACCTTTCACCAACAAGAACTCTTCCCTCCCATCGTTCACAACACCAAAAAAGGAATTCCCTTTCTCTGCAACATAGTCCCTCGGAGAAAAAACCTCTTATCTTGACAATTGTTTAGTGCAAAGGAAGGCACATTCATTAATTATCATGTATCTTATCTAAACAAAATAATCTCACAAAGAACACTAATTATGTTATATTTGCATAAGAGATCATGCTTCACAAGCATTAATTATTCACTATCAAGATGGACAACAAACTAGCATTAAGGAGGCATGGAACTCTCAGTTGTGTATAATTTAAAGTAGACCCTAGAAGGGTAACTAATATCTATGGAGGCATCAAAATGTTATGTTCCTGAATTTGCAATGCAAGTCAGTCAAACCAATTGAATCGCTTACAATTGATCAAGTTTCCTACAAACTAAATTGAGTAGATTCAACAAGAAATGGAACATATAAATTAAATTATGATGAAGTGAGGCAAATAGGAAAACAATAGGAAATGTTATGAAAGGAAAATATGAAAGTAATGGTGGACCATTGATCCCTTTTGGAAAATTCTCTTAGAAGCAAATAGGAAAATTATGGTGGGCCATTAATCTTGTGTTTTAGAAAGGTTTCCAAATTTGACATTGAACCCTTTTTTATAATTAGTTTATTTGATAATTTCAATTTCACAGCCACCAGCCTTATAATGAGGCCCAACCCTCCCTTGTGTCATGTCATTAACCAAAGGGATGTTTGAAAAATAATTGAATGGTGTAAGAAATAGTATCCCTAAGGGACGAAGAAAAAAATACATTCTTGATCATTTAATCAAATAGTCTTCATGGTCTCTTAATCATTCAATGAAAGTCTTCATGGTCTCTTTACCATTGAATAACAATATCGATNATTGAATGGTGTGAGAAATAGTATCCCTAAGAGACGAAGAAAAAAATACATTCTTGATCATTTAATCAAATAGTCTTCATGGTCTCTTAATCATTCAATGAAAGTCTTCATGGTCTCTTTACCATTGAATAACAATATCGATGGTCTATTTTTAGGTATATTAGTCAAACACTTGGTGTGTGAAGATTTAAATAATCATATTTAAATATCCATGATAAATGAATATATGGTAGTCCTTGTGAATTTTTTCTTATTTAGTAATTATGAATTAATGCAATAGCTAGCTTGGTTCAAGACATTGTCCAGCTGATCTCCTTGAATAATATTAGTTTTGCACGAGTGCAACTAGGTGCAAGTACCGCAAGGGTGGAAACAATTAACTACAAGTGCAACAATGCAACAATTTCTTTTTGTAAATGAGGAGGTTCAAGTTGTTGGAGGGATGGTAATCTTCACATGTAGTCATTTATTACTAAGCATTTTTTTATATATTTGACTAGATCAGCCTAGTCACTCTCTTTGGATGTGTGCCCTTATTATGGGGGCCCATAACCCCCTATTGAAGGGACACCTCACTTTAGTTGTGTATAAATACACCACCCAAGTTGTCATTTGTATCATCTTATCATATTGATCATAGTGATTGATTACTTATCCCACAAGCATTATATCTTGTGTTTCTCTTGTTTGTGGTTCATCTTCTCTTCTCTTATGGTTCATATCAATTTAGGTTTTGTTAGTGACTCCATTAGATCCTTCACACTCTCTTATTACCTCAGCATGGTACCAAAGTGGGTATGAACTTCCTCTTATTTATTCAATTTTTTTTATGATTGGCATGATTTCTATATTGAGGTAGGGATCAAGAGGAAGTACATCGTTCCTTATAACCCTCAGTAGAATGGGTTAGCAGAGAGGAAGAATAGATCCATTGTTGACACAACCAAAGCACTGGTACATGATCAGAATCTACCTATGATTCTATGGACAGAGGCATCCATGACAGTTGTGTACGTTCAGAATAGGATTCCTCATAAGATTCTGAAGAACATGACTCTCGAAGAAGATTTCACCAGAGTGAAGCCTGCGGTTGGACACTTTAGGATATTTGGGTGTCCAGTATACATTCATGTACCCAAGGAAAAGAGGACCAAGCTAGACCCTTCARGAAGAAAGGGTACATTTGTGGGGTACAGTGAATCTTCGAAGGCATACCGGATCTACATCCCTGGTCAGAGACAAATCAAGGTTAGCAGARATGTCACCTTTGAGGAAGAGATAGTCTTTAGAATATATATAGAATCTCAGATGGACATTGACAATGAGAAGAAAGAAGAGACAATACCTTCTCCCCCTTCAGCAGTTCAACGGCAGATAGTTATTGATCCAATTGATCCAGTTGATCCCGTAGCTCCAGTTGATTTTCCTAGAGACATTGTAGTAGGCCAGAAGAGGCCTACATGGGATCGACAGAATCTATAGCAGGAAGAGGGACATGCATCTCCTCCTGGTACATTCCGAGAGAGAAAGAGACCACAGATATTTTCGAGCTATGTTTCAGCTATGAGCCACATCATTGACACTGAGCCTTCTTGTCATGAAGAAGTAGCAGGTCAGTAGGTTTGGAAAGATGCCATGACCAAAGAGTATTAGTCCATCATGAAGAATGATGTGTGGGATATTATTCTGAGATCGAAAGGGAAGACTGTAGTGAATTTCAAGTGGATCTATAAGATCAAACATGCAACTGATGGAATTGTCGAGAAGTACAAAGTGATATTTGTGGCTAGAGGATTCTCTCAGTTGCAGGGAACAAATTATGAGGAGACATTTTCTCATGTTTCCCGATACACTTCCATCTGTACAATTATTTTCCTTGTTGCATCCATGGGTTGGAGACTACATTAGATGGATGTGAAGACATCCTTTCTCAATAGAGAGATTGAGGAAGAAGTTCACATCGAGCAACCAGATGGATTCGTGATACATGAGAATGAGTCTCATGTGTGCAGGTTAAATAAATACCTGTATGGACTAAAGCAGGTACCTCGTGCATGGTATGAGGAGATTGATAGATACTTGATGAGTTTGGGCTTCAGCAAGAGTGTTTTTTATCCCAACCTATACTACAACGCTTTTGGTGATGATTGCTTGATTTTGGTCCTATATGTTGATGACATATTCCTCACCAGTTCAAAAATCCTTATTGTTGAATGCAAGCGCACATTGGCTTTTGAATTTGAGATGAAGGACCTTGGTATGATGCACTATTTCTTGGGACTAGAAGTGTGGTAGAGGACTGATGAGATTCTCTTGAGTCAAGGGAAATACATAGTTGAGATATTGAAGAAATTTGGGATGACATACTACAATCCCATGGCTACACCGATGGTAATGAATATGAAGAAACTGAGTGAGACTTCTTATGAATCAGGCAAGATTGATCCACATATTTACAGATAGTTGATTGGATCATTGATGTATTCGGTTAACACCAGTCAGTTTATGAGTCAGTCGAGATAGACACACTGGATAGAATCAAAGCATGTGATGAGATATTTACAAGGCACAGTTGGTTATGGACTGAGATATGCCTTCGATGTAGACATGATATTACAGAGATATATCGATGCAGATTAGGCAAGGAGTGCAGTGGACTGGAAGAGCACCTCCAGTTGTTGTTTTACTTTGGGATTTTCCATGATTTCCTGGTGCAGTAGGAAACATAATTATGTGGATTTGAGTATCGCAGAAGCATAGTAAATTACATTATGTATGGAAGTCTGTGAAGCAGTGTGGCTTCGCAATATCCTTGCAGACTTATTTGGACATGAGATGGATTCCACCGTTATCCATTGCAATAACCAGAGCTATGTGAAGCTCTCAAAGAATCTTGTTTTTCACGATAAATTGAAACAAATCGAGATGAAATACCAATACATCATAGATATGGTGCAGAGGAAAGAATTACATGTGTAGTACCTTTATACACACAAGAAAGTTGCAGAAGTATCCACCAAACCGCTTGCCAAGACGAAGTTCGAGTACTTTCATGAGAGACTTGGCCTGGTGGATAATGCCTCCCTAGCTGAGATGATTGCAGCCTCATGAGACATTATCTGGATCATACTCCTCGAGATTGAGTTGAGATGATCTGTGAGAACGCCTATGTGATAGGTGAGTCATACTCCTCTAGACTGAGTTGAGATGACTGGTGTTGGTCTCTTTTCATTCTCATATGGACTGAGTTGAGATGACTTGATATGGTCTCATGTCATACTCATATGGACTTAGTTGATTCAAATTGAGATGGCTCTCCAGTTCGTACTCCTATGAATTTAGTTGAGTTGATCTGTTTGAGGGTGATGTCCCTTGTGGTTGATCACATATGGACTTGTCTCTAGTGGCAAAGCACTAGAGGATGTGTGTGAGACCCCTTTCTATATTTTCAAAGAGTAAGACTATTGTAAAACCATAATTTGTATTGTGAAGGCATTTTTGAGTTGTACAAGTTGGCCCCACTATAAAAATACATTTATATATTATGTAATTATAACTGTATTTTTGATTTGTACAAGTCGGCCCTATTGTACCAATGAAGAGACACATCTATTTGATGAGTTAGGTCGTGTATATATTAGTGAATGATCCCCATTATGGATCATTTGTCTCATCCTCTCACAATGCATACTTGGAGAGATGAAATGTAGTTTGCATTATTTTCTATGTGCTATCCTTCTTGGTCATAGAGCACCCTATTGTGTGTGCTAGGTTTTTCTATGGAGAGGGTTCTTCTCTTGGCAATATAGTAAAGGGTTGTTGGGTTTTTCCCTTGGTTGAGAAGGCTTTTCCCGGGATAACTTCTTGTGTCTTGTGCATGGTTATTCTTCATGTGATCTTGGTTTATTGTATCTATTGTATTTTTTGTTGTTGCATTGTTTATTGTTCAAGTTCGTGCTAAATTGAAAAGAAACTACATGTGCTTGAGCCATCATTAAAAATTCAACATCTTTCTTGTCCATCTTTCAAACCATATGATAAATCAATTTCCCTCTAAGTAACATTGGCAGCATTGTTACGACGATCTTCTCTAACCAATCCAGACAAATGTTGCCATGATAACCTACCTCCATGATGTTGTTTACATCTTTCAATCCATACATTCATCTAGTCAAGATTGTTTGCAATGTATAAATGTAGTGCATCCCAATCTTGAGCAACTGAATCAAAAAATCATACTTCACCAATATTAAATATTAGTTATAACCATGGTAACTATCAATAAATGATTAAATAGTAGATATTAATATATTAATGACTATGATGATATAAATAATAATAATAATAATAATAATAATATGTATTAATATAAATCTCCACAATTGTTAATATATTACCTCTCAGTTTTTTCATTCTACCTTTCCCCAACAGGTGCTCCTGAACTTCAAATTTTTTTATGGAGTTCACATCCCAAATGCGATCCACTGCATGCATAGTTGGCACTGCTAATTTAGGAAGATACTGACTAATATACACCGTGGATTGATATACCATATATCTATCCACCATAGAACCCCCGGGATGTGCTCTTTGTCTAACCAAAGCCTTCAATTATTTCGCGTGCCTCTCCACAATCCACATTAACCTTGTGTGTACAGGTCCACACATTTTAATCTCCACAACTTGGTGTATGAGGTAGTGTTCTTATGCATTGAAAAATGTTAGAGGTAGATACTTTTTCATTTCACACATTAGCCAAGGAATTTCTCTCTTCCAATACTTTATATCATCTTCATGGATTTCTTTCAATGATAACCATCTATAGATCATGACACAAGAAAATAACATGTTTCAACATTATAACATAATACAATATATTACATTATAAGTAAAAAAACATGTCATTAAGTACAACAACAAATTGAAAGAACATTTTGCATATTATAAATCACAGTCACTTACCTCATGTATTTTCCAAGATCATATATAACTTGTTTGATGTTGATGTCAAAGTCATATGGGAGAGATAGTGGTAGAACATACTGTATCAAAAAAAATGAATCGTTATTTGTTTCGACCAAAGTGGACCAAAAAAAATATTAAAAGATGTATATGGCCAATATATAAATATGTATACCAAAATTATTATCTTAATGAAGGTATGTCAATCAGGTGTTTTTACCCAACCAAATTCACCTTTCTTCGTTAAGATATTATTTATGTTTGAAGCAAAACCTGTGGGAAATTTAATTCTCTGAATGACCCCTTTTGCATCATTGCCTTTTTGCTCTGTTAATAACCATGGAAGGTAATTATTTCGGTCTACATCGCTATTTAATCGGATCACATTTCGCATTGCATGATTGGCTTCCTAAATGTCAGTACAAATTTTGACAATTTTTTCTTTATCCCTCCTACCATTTATGACTCGCCATAACGTTTTTGTCACATTCTTCCCGATATGCATTGTATCAAAAAAATGATTTATTTTTAGCTCCGCGTAGTAGGTAAACCTCATGAATTGAGTGGGATAACATTTCATTCCTTGTGGAAGTCCATTATTAACACCTTCATGATGGAAACATTCATCACGAAGCATAAAAGAAATCACAACAATTAAAATACAGTAAAATAAATTCAATAATTATTAAAATAAAAATTCAAAACATTACATATACGATACATAAAGAAATTGTGTACCTTGACAATTCCTATTATATTCCAACTTCCATAGGTGAGGTGTCATTCTTCGTGTTTTTAATCTAGTATCTTATTTCCCATTGAAAAGATGTTTTTCAGTAGTATGATACCTATGGTTCTTAGGGAGGAGGTGCCTATACTCATGAAACACCACCTTTCCTAAATTTTTTGAATGATGATACTTCATCTTAGGACCAAAAACTGGACATGCAAATTTACCCTTTATTTGAAGACCTGCAACATCATATGGATTAATGTCAATTATACGATGGGATTATTTAAAAAGCATGCATGATATCTTTAAAAAATTATATAGTATCAAAGTGCAACAGAATGCTACATACCAAAAAAATGTGTTAGTCTTGGGGCATCATGAATTTTCCATACAAGTTTTCCACTGAATTGAAATTTCTTCTCCCCGATTGGTTTACAGATGTCATACATAGTGATGTCGGCCCATAACTTTAGTAGATTTTCAATAAGAGGCTCGATACATACATTCATATCTTTAACTTGGTCCTTACCTAATTGTTTGAAATTACACATAATTACTACCATGATATGTATATATAAGTAAATAAATAAACAAAAGATATTATGCAAAAAACAAAACAAATGAAAATGTTACATTCAAAAAATTAATGTAAACAAAAGCCTGTATCAATCATTGTCAACATTATGTGCTCCCTCTTTATTGACATCCAAGGAGGAATGTTATTGTTGATAAAAAAAATAGGCCACACTGAGTAAATAGACCTAATCTCTAGTAATGGATTAACATCGTCAACTGCCAATGAAATCCTAACATTACGAGGTTCATCTTTGAAATCTGCCCATTTTTCCTCAATTTCCCTAAATGCATAACCATCTACAGGCATTTGAAGAACACCATCTCCACTTATGTTTTGTGCATGATAATCCATAAATTGTGCTATGAATTCACACCCGAACAATCATTGCAAACGTGGAATTATGGGAATATGAAAAAGAACCTTTCGAGGCACCTTTTTTGTTACTTGATCGGTTTGATATCTACTGATAAGACATTTTGGTCATTTTTTTTTGACGCATGTTGTCCATAATATACAATATGAACATTAGGACATACATCTATAGTTTGATACTCCATTCCAATGTCTTTCATAATTAAAAGAAAATCTCGATATGTGCGAGGTAAAATATTTGACGATGGTAACAAAAATTCACCTAACAATATACAACATAACAAATAATTACTAGTTAATGTAAAGAATATTAATCGTAAATATTTCATTCTTATTTTACACATTAATTAACACTATAAAAAATATATAAAAGTCAACATTTATGTATATGAGATGAAACATATTACATACCTTAGGATATGTTTCATACAAGTGTTTGGCAAATGAATCATAACATTTAAGTTCACCAGCAAAAATGTAGCAGAGAGACTATTTTCTCTTGAGCCTTTATAAAGTCGTTTATAGAGGTCCATCATAAATACAATCATTGTCCCCCTCCTCATCCGACTAAGAAAACAAATATTGGATCATTTGGTTTGTCCCATCATATTCTTCCATGGGATCATTAATTCAATTTGTCCCATCATATTATTCCATGAGATCATCATTTGCTTCATGTTCCTCAACTTGTACAATATCATTTATACTACTACTTAGTACAGCATTGTGTAGAAAGTTAGGGGGAAACTCTAACTTTATAATTACAAACAATCATGCAAAATTAGTGTGTATAACAAATATTCAAAAAAATAGATATAGATATAGATATAGATAACTAATTACCACAGGATGATATTCATTCAATCCCCCATCAGTGTGCCCATATTTCCTACAATGTTTTTTAGTCGTTGCTATTAAAATTCTTACGAGACATGTAAAACTACATTTTTTGCAATGGAAATAACATCTACCATCACCCTTTTCACCCTTTTTACTTTTTTCCACCTCTAATATTTTCTACCATTATTCTTACGCACAAAAATACATTTTTTGAACCATCGTTGTTATAGCAAGATTGTCGCAACATCAGCAATTTGATAAATATTTATATTTTTTATTTCGTCGCCATTTCGATGAACGTTAACCAAGTGAATATCGACTTTGTCAAATAGTTGGGTGACTATTTGAACAAGGCAACGGTAATCTTTGTCTCGCCGCGCATGCGATGAAATCTACAACAAGTGTTGACCAAGTCAATATTGACTTTGTCAATTAGTTGGGTGACATAGAACAAGGAAACAGTAATCTTTGTGTCGTTGCCCATGCAACGAACAATGCGATGAAAGATAGAGGTCGTCACCTAGGCGATGAGCATGAGATGATTAAAAAAAATAAAGATAAATTTAAATCTTTATCTTCATTTTTGCGACGAAAAGCTACTTTAGTTGCAAGTAATTCTTCGCAAAATTTTCAATATGTAGTAGTGTCCCCAAGTTGAAAAAAATGTGTGTGACTTCTATGTAAGCATGAAAAATAGTGCCCACACATGCTCCACCTTGGTTGTCATTTTGTATTAGTTATTTTTCACTAGTCCCATCAGTTTCATATGAGAGACATTGCATTGTCCTCGGGATCCCTGGGTGAGCATCTAGAAGGTTCATGATTGGATTTTATCTTTTTCCAGCTACAAGCTTATGGACCTTCACCCCTTCTTCCCATGAAATGAGGGACAATCCCTTTTTTGGTCAATACACCCGAATATCTCAAAATATAAGGATATTAGGGGATGAAGTGTGGAAAGTGACAAGTATGGTCGAGAATAGCATGATGAATCATCAAGAGGACCTCCTAGTATCAACCTATCCCTAAGGGCGGCCCACTTATTAGGGCACAATGTCAAGCACCAATGTGAAATAGGGAAAAGAGCATAATTTCCACACAAATGTTACATAGTCAAAATCATTTTAAAATGCAACAAACACAAATGCCTCAAATATTGAAATGACACTCACCATAAAACTTGACTTGTACCTCATGGAGTGATCCGGATTATTTTTGGCATGAAATGAGAGCAAAGATGTAATAAAGCAATGCACATAGATATCTAGGATATCCAATAATATAACAAAAATGTATCATATATGCAACCATAAACACATAGATACAGATACACAATTTTCTATTAATGAGCGAAAATCTACAAAGACTGTAAAAATACAGAGTGAAAGACTCGCTAGAATGGTGGCAGCTTATCTCTAAGAAGAGATTTGTCCGCTACTCACATTTGCAAGAAGATGATCTTACAATGAGGCTCCAAAGGAATTTTTATCATAAATAAAATCCAAAACCCTAACCCCGGAAGATGAAAAACCAACATTTTTGTGGACCCCGTTTTGGGTAGTTTGGTGTATCATTTTCTCGGGGGCGTAACTTTGGCATACGACCTTTGTTTGGGGTGCATGATAGCTCGTTTGAAAGGTATCGTCAAGGAAATTCATTTTGGGGGCTCAAACATAGACTTTAACTATCATTGAGAATCTCTATCCCGAAAAACCTTCATTTAGGCCCTCAAAATGGCCCCAGAAGTTAAAAATTGCTAAAAATAGTAAATTATACCAAAATTGCAAGAAAATTGTTTTGAACTAGATGGAAAAGGTAGGTGGCCACCGATATCCATCTAGATCAATCCTCCATCCTTATGAATACATGGTCTCCATTGCATTGAGTTCTCGGGGGAGAGGGAAAAGCGTTTATTGAATCTACATATTGATGAGTTGCTTAGCTTGTTGAAGGTTATCACGAACCTGTGGCTGGAAGCATTGGACCTTTTTAACCAGTCTGTCTACATGATATTCCTATGTGCAGAAGGAATATTTACACTTTTTTGTAATATTTTATACCTACTTATGTTGTATAGAAGGTGCTTGGCCTGAGGCTGCAATGGTGTTCTTATGTTCACGCTTTGAACAGACTGTGAAGAAGCTAAATTTTGTAGTATGAGATACTACCTTGCGACACTATTTAGGTGGGACAATAGTCAGAATTGCCTCTGGTATCCTATAGAGATAACCCCCCAAAGTAACAATGACACTATGGGGTCGAGACTCATAAATAGCATGGCACTTCCACATATATGGTTGGCCCAAGAGAACATCACAGACATCCA
>JASDQU010101660.1:155700-177435 GCA_032191745.1 Picea mariana
CCAACTGTTTGATGACTATTACACATTATTTTCATCACCCTTATGATCGTTAATGATGTAAACCTATCCTTTGTCTTGAGAAGGATAAATGGCCTGAATCCCTAAAGAAGAATGAAGATACATTTTCCTAGAGAGATGGAATTATACTTTTCCTTTGTCAAAAACCTTAGAAAAAGGGATTGTCGCACCTTGCTTAGTGTTAAGGGTGTGATGACCTAGGATCATCGCAGGTTGCACCACAGTGGCCTGCGACATTGTCACAGTTTTCTCAGTGTTAAGGGTGCGACGATTTTCATATGAAGGAAAAAGACCATTTTCTCGAAAGTTCTAGAATAGAAGCTTCGAGGGCGAGGTGTCCTCCGATCGACTTGGATATGAGTCGCATCCCTGATCTCATGGAATCATCCTAACCTCCTCACCCTATCCTTTTCAGCTTATAAAAGGAGAAGAGTTCTCATGGGAAAAGTCAGCTTGGAATTGAGTTGGCTAGCTTTTGGTGTGAGCTTGAGTAATTTTTGTTGGCTTTGAGATTTGCTTTGTCAAGATAGATTGTTGATCTCAGAATCCATGAAGCAGAAGTGTGTGGGAAGAAAGGAATTGTTGGAAGGGACATTACAACATCAATTCATTGGTTGTATTCTCCTTCTAATATCTTTAATACATAGATATATTTCTTTCCCATAAAATTGGTCTTATTTTATTGTATGGCTCCTTGATCACATACATAGGTTTTGTTGAGTATACGTTGTTTCTTTCACTTTGTTGGCTTGTGTATTTTTACAAGTTCAGCATCCCATAAGCCTTGGAATGGAGCAAGGATGACATTAGCGAGGACAAATGAAGTTTAAAAGGTATGTCATTTATCTCTTGTTAGTTAGTATGCTTGATAATTAAAACTTAGGGAAAGCTTTATATTATGTCTTGTTTTGTTCTAGTTTCGGGGTGAAACTAGGGAGATCAGTTTGTGTCCGCACTTACCAATTTGTCTGATAACAAAATTGGCAACTCCACTAGGGAACAGATTTTTTTTCTAGTTTGTCTTGATTTCTTGCTTTGATTGCTTGGTTTTTATTTTCTGAGTCACTGGGAGATCCAGATGAACTCTTTGACTGTTTAAATTCACTAGAAAACCTTCTTGCTTTTTATTTTTCCATTTTTTATTTGATCATCGCACCCTTCTTGAAGGGATGGTGCGACGATATGGGATCGACGCACCCTACCTTTTGACACAGTGCAGCATCGTCGCACTGTATTTTTTCTCTAGCCTGTGACGACCAAGGATTGCCGCATTGTGTTAGTCTACAGCATCGACGATTGTGAAAAAATTGATTTTTGATGGTTTTTCTTGCCCAGATCTTAGATATGGTTTTGGGGTGATTTGTTGGGTCTAATTACAGTCTTCTTGACAACTTTGAATCTTCTTTTAGTTATATTTGAAACAAAATTTTCCATTTCTTTCTTTGCATTAGATTGAGGGCATCCTTACATTTGAAGAAGTGAAATTGCATGGTTTTTGGCATTTTTTGGTCTTGAATTCTTGAAGATATTGATATTGATGAGTTTAATAAAATTTTGGGTCTGTGTACAGTCTCTTTGGCTCATTTCTTGAAGATATTGATATTGATGAGTTTAATAAAATTTTGGGACATTGTGCATATGGGAATGATAAATGTTTTCTCCTTCTCATAATATAGCTTTCATCGAAGTGAAATATTTGCATTCTCATTTCTTTGCATTGTTTAAGAGTCAGTCAAAACATCATTTAGTCCACGCCTTTTTCCTTTTGAGTAAAAACAACCTTAAAATAAAGCGCTTATAAAAATTGATTAGACAATTTTATATTTGTTGGTAGCAAACGTACATTAGATTAGGGTGTAGGGCTTTGGAATAGGTGTAAAAGATAACTTTTCAAAGCTGTAAACAAACATAGAATATTGAGTTAGGGAGCGGTGAAATCCACTTATTACATTTTGTCTAGGGAAGCGCTTCTCACACAAGGGTCAATCACGAGGTCACATTACGGCCGACAGATTTACTCACCCTACTTTGTTGTTCTTAGTGTAGAGATTGCACGTATTATTGGGGGTCACTTGAGAAGAAAATCCTGTGGGGACCTTCTCAAGTTGATTTCGAGCTAGATACCCTGCCTTTGCAAGTGGATCGAACTGTCAAATTTTTCCCTAGGAATCATTGTCATAATTGGTAACATTAGTAGCCTATCTCCTTAGAGTCTTTACACGAGGTGGTTGTGGAGGGGCAAGTCTTCACGGTACTTGGAATCGACGTTGGCCAAACTCACTCGGGCTCCTTGGAGGGTATCCCCATGATTATGTGTGAGAGCTTGCACCAGGGTGTAAGTCCGTTAAGAAGGTCGTCAACGTAACTTTTCCACAAGCTCTATCTCATCCCCTTCTTGCATTGTTCCTGTGACGTTGGATTTCATCACCAACTAGTGCGTTCATTATAAGAAGGTTTTGTTTTCTTGTTTTCTTTCTATATTTTTAGCATGTGTTGTTTTTTTTCCCTAGCAGACTCTAGGTTGGATCTTTATTTCATAGCATCAGTTCTCGGAATGACCAATGAAGGAACCCCTTTTCCAGGGGAACCTTTTGTTTTTCCTTCTTATGGAAACATTGGCCCTCCTTACATTGCTAATTTGAGCCTTCCAGGTCTCATGATTGGATTATCAGTATGGTTGTTTTCCACTTTGGTAATCCTAAATGCAGTAAGTGCTTCAGTTTTAATCACTTCCCCCCAAGAACATCAACCTCATGTTGATCATTCACCTTCTTCTCCAGTAAGATATTCTTCGCCTTCTTCACTTGTAAGGTCCTCTTCCATTTCATATTCTTTGTCGAGTGAAATTTATGAAGCCAGTAACCCAGTGAATAAAAAGAAGAAGAGAAGGAAGATTAAGAAGAAGAAAAATAAGCAAGGGTCCAAACTTCCAACCACTGCCAAACATGTTGGAAAACCACCAGTTACTGGTAATCATGTTGGGAGTGTTGATGATACCAAGATCACCCAAACAACGTGTAATCCCAAGTACCCTTGCAGGCTTTGTAAGGGTATCCATATTCTTAAGGATTTCCCCGGTCTATCCAAGGTTATAGAAGCATGGTCTACACACCCTCGCCATCCCATGTCGTCAACCTCTGAACAACATGTTGATGACCTCCCATCAACTAGTCAGGATACCGTTGGGAAGAATAAAAGTATAGTCAAGTTATCATGTATGTTATGCGAAGGGAGTCAACAAACTCACCTTTTCCCTCGTATGGATGAAGCCTCGAAATTACAAGAAGACATGAATGTTTCCCAGCCTCAACTTCTAGCTGCTTGTCGCAAGCTTACTCTCGACCCACCTGTATTTAATGGAATGATCAACCCGGTCACTTCATCGGTTAGTTCAGATGATCAGGTGGTCAATTTTTCACGTCCTTAGTTGAACCAATTGACAAAGTGGTCAATCTGATCCAATCCTTGTTCGATCCCACTATCCCGTTAGAGAGTTTCACCCAAGCGGTTGATCCGTTTCCACCCGTCAACTCCATTCTCCCCTTGGAGAATGAAACTAAAGTGGTCGATCTGATCTCATCATCAATCAATCCTACTCTTCTACTAGATATTAAATCCGATATCGCCCACATTTTTCTTGTTGATACATATTTTATTGTGCTAGGGGCCATTCCTCCTTCTCTCATGGAACCCACTCCAAGTAATGAGGTCATCCTTTTTTATTGGGGTGCGCTAATTGGACCTCATCTTCCCTCTCACATTCCTTTCAATATTACAGTACAAGTTTGTGTTCGTGATGTTCCTCAGACGCTAATAGATGAAGGTGTGTCCGTTAGTATTTTGTCCTCTATTGCTTGGCAAGMTTTGGGTTGTCCTCACCTTGTGTCGATTACACAGAATCTGTTAGCTTTTAACAGAAGAACCAGTCACCCTTTAGGATTCCTTCCTTGATTTTCCATAACTTTGGGAGGGAAAATTATCTTTATTGATGTTATGGTAGTCCAAGATCCCTTGGATTTMAATTTACTCCTTGGGCGATATTATGTCTATGCCATGAAAGCTATCATGTCCACTCTTTTTCGTGTGATATATTTCCCTCACAATGGAAGAATTGTGGCTATTGTTCAACATTCATTCGTTGGTCCTGACTTGACCATCAACTCAATGACCTCCCTAAATAGTTAATATATGCATACAGTATCACCCCTGCCACAGGTCAATTATGTGGCATTGTCTCCCATGATTTCTTCTACCGATTTGGATGAGCCTCTCACTGTCAGCTCAATATCTTATGACTTGGATCTGGTAGTTGACATGGTTATCTCTTTGATATGGTCTTTAGAGCTTGACCGCCTTACCCCTATCGCTACCCTCAATGTGACTTCCTTCTAGAGTGTGTTTCTTTTATCGAGTGAAGATCTCTTGGAGGCCATGACCGAGTTTTGTCCCTTGACATGATGTCCTTCCAGAGCATTGTCCTCTTGAAATCCATGATCAAGAAGAGATTTTTGAGCATGGTATTCTGATTTCAATCTCATTAAAAAATGAAACCAAATTTGAGAATGGTTTTCTGATTTCAAGCTCGTTAAAAAATGAAACCAGTTGTGAGGATAGTTGTGTGTATCCATGGAAACCTCGTTAAAAAATGAAACAGAGATTACAAGCATAGTTCTTGATTTTTGTGTCAAAATCGTTAAAAAATGAAACAGAGGTCTATTGATTGACCCTGGATTCTTGAGCATAGTTCATATTCCTGTGTCAAGCTCGATAAAAAATGAAATAGATTTTCCCCCTCTCTGTTTGATTCAAGTCCTTTGTCTAGTATTTGAAGCTTCATTTCATTCTCCTTTGAAGTTGGATGAAACAAATCTTGGGGGGAATTTGCTTCCAGCCTCTAGACTTCATGTCGAAGTTAAGCCACTAGCTTCTTAAGCTGGGGGCTAAGTACCAACCATCCTTGGATTCTGTGTTGGGAAGTCGCAAGCATAGTTTTCTATGGTTCAAGGTTGTGTTAAAATCAAACCACCTATATCATACATAGTTTCCTCTGGTTCAAGCTTGTGTAAAAATGAAGTCAGATCCAAGCATAGTTTTGTTTAGTTTTAAGCTTGTGTAAAAATAAAATCTCTCCCAAGCATGGTTTTTTTTTTGTTTTAAGATTGTGTAAAATTGAAAACAATCCCGAGCTCAGTCTTTGTTCTTTCTCGTGTTCGTAAATACTTGAGAATGTAACCAAGTAAATTTTTATCAATTTTTCAAACTCGTAAAGGTTATACGAAAAAGGAACCCCCTAGAGTTCCCTTTAAGCTCTTTTCAGACTCTCTAAACATGAAAATATTGTTGAGCGATCGTGTTCTTTTCACGCGCGTTAAAGTATTTTAAGAAAACATTTGTTGAGCAGTAGATTATCTCTTTTTCGGTCTCTTCAGACTACTTTACGAAAAACTACATTTTGGAGTTATCTTTAAGTTTTTTTCAAACTCTCTAAACATGAAAAACCCTTGAGTTTTCTTTCTTTGGACTCGTAAAACAAACATCGAAAGGCCCATATGAGACCAAACCACTCATTCCTAGGGTTCGTTAAACATACTCTGAGGGACTCATCCAAAGGATGAGCTTACAATTCAAGCATATGTTATCCTCCTCAAGCTTGTGTAAAAATAAAGAGGTACTAGCCAGAAATGGTGGGGGGAAATTGGGAAAGAAATGTGTCTAAACCTGTATTCTATGGAAGAGTCACTTTTGAACATGACACCCTTTCACTCGCTTTGTGTCTAGGTTGGAAAATTTGTTTGTCTCTTGATCATACTCCTTTATAATATTACATATTGGTTTGTGATCCCTGTTGTTGAGTTATTTTTTCCAAGACAGTTGTCGTGTCGTCAATATGTTCAAAGAGAAGTTCAACCCAGAAAGCCTTCGATTTCATCGGCCATTTCTGCAATCCTTAAGCCTTCTATTGCATCGGTTATCCCTGAGTCAGTTCTGAATCACTTGTTACTCTGATCTACATCAAATATTGTTACTTGTTTCATGTCATTGATGGGGGATACATTAATTCCCTCATGTGATGAGTCTTTTACTGTCAACTCCAACTCGTTATCGAGGAATTAGAATTAGAAACTAATTGGTACCTTGTAACTTCCATGCCTCAATGGCAGGTTTCCTCGCTTTCAACAGTGGGTTCTCATCATTGACCCCTGATCGAGAGATTTTGTCAAGTGTTTGCCTTCAACTCATTAATTCACACCCGTCGGATTGTACTAGTGTACCTTGGGAGTCATTGACATTAATGGTGATTTCCCTCACACTTGTTAACGGTATTAATTAATGACCAGTAATCAAGTGGTTTCTACCATGTTCGAATTCATCACATGTATTCACATGGTTAGATTCATACTATAGAGTGGTGGAGATGAAGACCCTGGATCTTTCCTGACAGATTCAGCTTGCGTTGGAGTATATTTAGATTGTATTGTTGCATAGATCCACAGTGTATGTCTTGTGGATATATTCAAGTTTGAGTCTTTAACACATAGATCCACAATGTATTTTTGGTGGCTATGTTCAGATTTGAGTCATAATGGCATGGATCCATAGTGTATGTTTGGTGGCCATGACCTGTCTTACTTGACATGGATCTTTGCATGTTTGCATTTATGATTTGAGTCATTTGTATTCTGATTATGGGAATGCCTACCTCAGTGATGATATATTATTGTACTGTATTTTCTTATTTGTTGGCAAGTTTCTGACCAACATGTTCCTTGTTCTCTACACACACTCGACAAAGCATTTCAACTATCACTCTGTTCTAAATTCATACTTTGGGGGGCTCACTATTACACATTATTTTCTTCACCCTTATGATCATCAATGATGTAAAACTATCCTATGTCTTGAGAAGGATCAATGGCTTGAATCCCTGAAGAAGAATGAAGATACATTTTCCCAGAGAGATGAAGATACATTTTCCCAAAGAAAAACCTTAGAAAAATGGATCATCGCACCTTTCTTGGTGTTAAGGGTGTGACAATATAGGATCGTCGCAAGTTGCACCATAGTGGCCTACGACGTCGTTGCAATTTTCTCAGTGTTAAGGGTGCAACGATTTTCGTACGAATGAAAAAGAGTGTTTTCTCGAAAGTTCTAGAATAGAAGCTTTGAGGGTGAGGTGGCTTCCGATTGGTTTGGATCTGAGTCACATCCCTGATCTCATGGGATCATTTTAACCTCCTCACCCTATTATTTTCAGCTTATAAAAGGATAAGAGTTCTCATGGGAAAATTTATCTTGGGATTGAGTTGGATAGCTTTTGGTGAGAGCTTGAGTAATTTTTGTTGGCTTTGAGCTTTGCTTTGTCAAGATAGATTTTTTATCTTAGAAGTGTGTGGGAAGTAAGAAATTGTTAGAAGGGACCTTACAACATCAAGGCCTTGGTTGTATTCTCCTTTTCATATCTTTAATACAGAGATATATTTATTTCCCATAAAATTGGTCTTATTTTATTGTATGACTCTTTGATCACATACATAGGTTTTGTTGAGTATATGTTGTTGCTTTCACTTCATTGGCTTGTGTCTTTTTATAGGTTCAGCATCCCATAAGCCTTGGAATGGAGTGAGGATGACACTAGTGAGGAAAAACGACGTTTAAAAGGTATGTCATTTATCTCTTGTTAGTTAGTATGCTTGATAATTAAAACTTAGGGAAATATTTATATTTTGTCTTATTTTGTTCTAGTTTCGGGGTAAAACTAGGGAGATCAGTTTGTGTCCGCACTTACCTATTTTTCCAATAACAATGACCTCTGTTGAGATGAGGTTCTTATGTCTTTCACTATCAACAATAAATGTAGCGAGGTCCCCTTCACCCACATCTGTGAATGAAAAAGGTGATCCCCCTCTTCAGAATCTATTGGTTCTTCAGGTTGAATTGTTGTGGTCGCAACAATAGCAGTGGGGTTTGCATCGATGATCTGTCTTCTACCAGTATTTTCATAATCAAATTCAGAATCATGGTTCGGCTCCTTGTCTTTTATCTCGGCCACCAATGAATTTTTTGAGTGACATTCATCGGTGTTGTGCCAGGGGCTTTTGTGGAAATCACACCATTTTACAGTGTACTTCTACGTCTTTTTGTGACCCTTCTTTTCCTGTGGCTTGGAATGGTTTTTGGGATGTTGATTGTTAGGGGCATATTTATCATACTTTGGTTGTTGCGGATTTGTATACCCAAACTCTCGTTTGTTCTGGTGCTTAAACTTAATCTCAATTTTAACATATCAATTAGTAGAACTGAGTGATGAGATGTCTAGAAAATCAATTTCAGTTTGGATGTATTTGTGTAGAGCCCCACGGTATTTTAGAACCAAATGTCGTTTGGAGTATTTGATACCTAGCTTGGTGCACAAGGTATGGAAGGTATTGGTGAAATTCAGAAATTCTTGGCCCATTTCTTTCTACAGTGTGGTTCATCTCATGTACTGGTCCTCATAGTTTCCAACAGGGTAATATTTTTCCTTTACCGCATCCACAAAAACATCCCAAGTGGGCTCGGCCCCATATATTCCAGACTCCTCTGTCGAAATTTTCTCTAGTAAGTTTCCCACCAATGTTTTACATGGGGGAGAGCCTTAAGGAGTGTGAAGTTAATATTTTCCCTGTCGGATAAATTATGAACAAAGAAATAACCTTCTAGCATATTTAACCATTTTTCTAAGGCATCTACATCTATGTGTCCTTTAAATATGGGAATATAAAAATTAACTTGTACCTTTAAAGGTGAGATTCCCCCAAAGTGGCAGCTTGATGAAGACACACCTATTGTTATCAACATGTGTTGAAGGATGTAGGCAAAATTCTCCCTCATTTTGTCCCTCTATCGCCTGAGAGCTTGCTCAAGCAACAGATTAATAGAATCATCTCCTATGTCATTTTTATTTTCTTCTGGAATGGATGGTTTATTTGGCATGTGAGAGTGATTTTCCTCAAGAGAGGCAAGCTTGAGACCCAACTTTCTATACTCAGACCTCGTCAGGGACTTGCACTGAAAAATGATCAAGAGCAACCTGCTCTGATACCACTGATCCGAATTATTTCTGGCACGAAATGAGAGCGGAGATATAATAAAGAAATGTATAGAGATATCTCGGATATCTAATAATATAACAGAAATTTATCAAAGATGATACCATAAACACAGATATACATTAATACACAATTTTCTATTAATGAGCGAAAATGTACAAAGACTGTAAAAATACAGAGTGAAAGACTCGCTAGAATGGTGGAAGTTTATCTCTAAGAAGAGATGTGTCTGCTACTCACATTCACAAGAAGATGATCTTACAATGAGGCTCCAAAGGACTTTTTATCATAAATAAAATCCAAAAACCTAACCCCAGAAGATGAAAATCCAACAGTTTTGTGGACCCCGTTTTGGGTAGTTCGGTGTATCAACTTCTTGGGGGCGTAACTTTGGCATACGATCTTTGTTTGAGGCGCACGATAGCTCATTCGAAAGGTATCATTGAGGAGATTAATTTTTTGGGATCAATCAAATACTTTAACAATCATTGAGAAGATCTATCCCGAAAAACCTTCATTTAGGCCCTCAAAATGGCCTTGGAAGTTAAAAACTGCTAAAAATAGTAAATTACCAAAATTGCCAAAAAACTATTTTGAGACAGTTGGAAAACGTGGGTGGCCACCGATATCCACCTGGATCATGGAGAAATACCCAATGTATTATGGAGGTCAGCTAATTTTGTGGATTCCCTCATGATGAACCTGGAACTATGGTGGCGAGGTGGGTCTATGTCTATGCAAATGGACACTACGGGTGAAGCCATCTCTCGGTACTCCATGTCTACAACCTGTGGGCCTCGAGACATCATATCCTTAGTTATACATAGGAATTGGGGATAACATATGGATCATACTTGGGGACATGTACTCATCCTAGAGTGCATGAGAACTGTAGCATCTCCTAGTGGACCTGTGCCTACACTGATCGGGGCCTTGCATACCTGTAGATCAGGTTATAGGTGACATTATGTGAAGTCGTATAACTAATGCAACCATATGTTCATATTTTCATCAAGGTATCTCCCCCTGTGTTTAATCATGCAATACAAAAAGGATAAGTTGAGCACATAATAATCATGAGAATAAATAGACATATGATCAACCATGAAATGAAACTCATGGAGATGGGTGGGAGGGAGGAAATCTTGTTAAAAACATCATCCACAAGCCTAATCGATCCATCTATGAATGGGACTATCGTATGTAAATGATGGCTCATCTATATGACTGGAATTGACCATATCCTTGTCTTTGTGTGTAGCAACAACAGTATCAAATCAATAATCATATTGGAGCCCTCATTAAATTCCTAAAACACTGACGATGAAGATTGAAAATATCTTGTATTCATATCAAAAGGGTCTTAACATTGCGGAACTGCAGTCAGAAATTTTAAGAAATGATATCAAAGTTGACAAAGATTATTTTGGGCACAAAATTCTCATGCTTTTTTCTCACAATTCCAAACATTTTAAAATTGCACCATCGTCTTTCAACTGATGGAAAAACTTGGATATATTATGCTTAACCAAAATTCACAAACACTTCCAAAACTAAATCTTCATTGCCAATTGAGTGAGCTGACGGATACAGATTGGAATAAAATAGATGAAAGGGTAGAGACTACTGGGAAATCATCAAATGCACTTCTTATATTCAACTCAAAAGACCGTATTGTTAAAGAATCACAACATTTTTTGCAAAGGGGAAAGAGTCAAATGCACCTACCAACAGGGATAGTCTAATGGCATGCAAGACCAAACATCCAGGACACAAAAGAGTTTTAAAGGAAAAATTCTAGGAAATTGGTTTGGAAAAGCATTGGTATATGACATTGGAAAGGTTTATGGTTCCAAGAATAGAGAGATAAAATTAAATAGCAGATATTTTGATGACTACAATAGAAGTGATGGTACAAGAGTTGATAGAGGAAATATCAATGTAGGGTACCAAAACAATCTATATAAGCCTTCAACACATCTACAGAAAGTATACTTTCCTTCAAGAAGTAGCTCTTTAAGTCTCCAATTTACAACTCATAATCTTCACTTTCACAAAACTGGAAAGGTTGGCTACCTACTCTCAGAGAAAATGCCAGCCAGACTTCACCTTTTCATGGTGAGGATTTGGTATACAAAATAAATCTGATTATATTGAAGAAAACACCTTCGATCATCTGGTTTTATCTCAACTATAAGATAATCATATAATTTCTAATCCAAAATCATCAGGTTTTATCTCAACTACAAGATAATTATATAATTTCTAAAAATTTTGGAATGGTGTTAAAAGTGATCTCAAAGCAACAGAGGTTTTGTTATTGTCACAAAAGGAAAATTCAACATAACATTCAGTTCGTGATTGGTCATATCGAGCTTGTTTTCAACTGTTTTTTTTTTTATTGATTTGTATGCATACACACCCACATATGCATGATGGTATGCATGTCTGGAAAATTTTATCCTTTTGAGGGGATACCTTTTGTTTAGAGTTCCACAAGTGAAGAAGTTTATTTTATTTAAAAATCATCTAGGACATGTACCTGGCCCTAAACTATTCTAGGAGAACACATCTGTTGGGGATAGAAATTTGGTCATAGTACTCCAACTTACCACTAAGACCACATCTTGATGGACGAAAGGGTGTAAGCATGTATGCACTGTAGATTTTCTGAGGTCCTATGAGGATGCCACCTAAGGTCTATATTTGACCTTAGTATGGCTCTAAGTTTCAACTATGTGGCTATCTTCTCTTGTTGTTTTAGGACAGAAAACAGTCACCCAACTTTCTGCTCAATATTTTGATGGTTAAGTGCTCTTTTAAGGTGCCCTTGCAAGTGTTTTCTTTACTCAATGTTAGCACATGAAATATAACTTAAAACACATAACACTACCTCTATATATTCTAACATTAAAATGTTGATCTACACTTCTAAGCATGCATAAATTTGACACGGGTATTTTTGGTCAACATGACTCTGGATAAAACCCCCCTGGAGAAAACCAGTTCAGGATATATGTCTATATAATGATGATCAAAGGATGATATATAACAAGTAATACAATACAAAGGAACCTGTATACATAGCAATTTCCTCACAAGCCTTGCCACAAGATCTAGAGAAAGATGTGCCCAAACTCAGGTGCACCCTCTCCCTTTGTTGTTCTCTACACTGAAGCGAAGTGCTCTCCTTCCTCTTTGACCCAATGAAGAAATCCATCCATAGGAATGTGATCTCATGTGCTGCCTCTCCACTGAAACTGTCAAAACTGGATTCCTCCAAGTGAAACTCCTACTAGGTAGTTGTGCATCCACTCCACTGGTGCGCCCTCCTCCTAGCAAATGTGATCACCATCAAATAACAGAGACCTAATATGGATGTCTCTCTCCATGGAAGCATGTGCCCTATCTCTCCTCTCCCAATGCAACTGACCTCATCCTCATGCTCCTCCCACTCCTCCTCAAGTGAACAAAACAGTGAATGACGCCTCCTCCTCCTTGGAATGCATGCCATCCTCTAGAAAATACACTCCTCTCTATGTAGCATGAACCCTCCAAGGAAATGAATGTTAAGCCTCCATAGATAACCTCTCCGTGCAAGCTCAACCCAACAAGATCTTCCTCCTCAATATCTCATGCAAGTGTGCTCTCCTCTCCTTGAGAAATGTGCCCCTCCTCTTCTCCAAAACTCACAAGTAAAGAATGAATCTCAAAATGCACTAAACCCTCACTTTAGCCTCTTTTGTCCAAGCCCTAATAGATCAATGGCCTACAATCTAGCCAAGTCTAATCAATAGGTGAGATATCATCCAAAAATCTCACTAAGGAAACTCACTTTCCTTAGTTTCTTTATGTCTATTAATTCACCCACATTGTGAATTAATTGTCACTTTATGACTTAAGTGACATATTTCACTTTTGACTTAAATCTCCTAAGTCAAAGTGAAATTAGAATTATAAATTAAATTACAAGGCTAATAGTCTTCCCCCTTTGTGCTTAGAGACTCATAATCACATGGGGACCACTTTCCAAGGTACCCAAATCCCAACACTCCCTCTTGCTGAGGAAATTGCTTGTCACCACCAATCGCGTCCCTGCAGAGGACATGGTTGCCTCCTAGCATATGCTCGGTGAGTATGGTTTTACCCTGATCATTGAAAGTGGACTATGTCATAGATCTTCTCAATCTGTGTAATCTATAAATGGAACTGACTCTCCATCTATCCAGGATCACCTAGATCTCAGCATCACACCAAATATCTCCACCTTGGTCTCCCACCAAGGATTTCCACCTACTCTTGTCCTCTCACCAAGAGTATTCCCCTTTTGGTATCTCACAAAGAGTCATCAACTTGGCCCCTCGCCAAGTAACATCCACCTGAAGTGGATCCAGAACCTGATATGCCCGTCTTAGAGGCTATGTGAGGCTCAAGCCTCCGTGGTGCCCTGTTGCTCCTCCTCATCAACCTTTGATTCACTAAAGCTATAGCACCAACTCTCTATCTACTTGGATGCTCTGAAACTGTAGCTATACTGAGTGGACTAGTCACCCACTCTGAAGGTGTCCAGGGAAACTCAGTCTCATCTCCCTCTGAATCACTGTTGTGAGTCATTCGGTCCTCATCAACTCTGTCTCCCCATCTAGTGCTGGATGGTGTAATAGTAGACAAGGCAGTCACAAATGCACACTCTCTCGCAAACTAATCACTGAACTCTATCTCCTCTATTGTCTCCCTTGACACATCCTACTGCTTCTTCTTCTTTTTGGGACAATGTCCTGCATAGTGACCCATCTCTCCACAAGCAAAGCATCTCACTGTGCTCATGTATCTCTTCTACCCAGTGCTATTGTTTCTCTCTCCTCCCTCTGGTGGGGCCCCAAACTTGGGACCCTTCTGACCTCCATGGTCAGTCTCCTTCTTGCCCTTTGTCCAAAGAGAAAGGTCTTCAACACCTGGAACTGACTATTGTTATTGATGTTATCCATAAGCCCCGACTGCAAGCCTAATATCCTCCTGGACGAATTCATCCCACATCCTCTCCCATGTAGGCATAACCTCCCTGGAAATAATGCCACGTACAAATGGACTCTGTTATCGCACAGTTTGTAGTCAAGATAATAGATGGATGAAATGAGGTTAAACTGGCATAAAAAAATCCAATCCCACCAATGTCACCTCAATGGGAAGGTTCTTTCTATTTAGGGAGGTAAGGCCTAGGGGAGACATCCTCAGTGACCTGGGGTTTTTGAGAAGGAAAAAGGCTTATGGCTAAGTAAATATTCCCCCCTCACATGTCACCACTGATCAGAAAGTCTGGCTTAATAGACAATAAAGATAAGAGTAACCAGAAGTGTACCTGCCCAAGACAAAGCAACAAAAAAAGTATACATGTGCAAGCTTACTTGTTGGTTAGTAGTTCATATAATCAATGATTTTCTGATAATAAGCAATTGAGCAATAATATTGATCAAGTAAATCAATGTTTACACAATAGCAATGATTACAATATCACTTCGCAATAAATGCTTAAGAAACTTTGGCATTCAATGTAACAATATCAACACTTTAGAAAGAATGCCTTAACCAATCATTCAATCATTTTTAAAGGTAAAACGAATGTTGCACAAAGGTGTTTATAGCAAAAGAAGGTGTCGGCAGCAATAGGGTTAGTAAGGTTAGTCTAGGCTAGGGTTAGTAAGAGATAGAGTTTGTTCAAAGTTTTAGAAGTTTGTTTGTGATCAAGTTACTCAATACAAGAGGTCCTAGACCAGTGCGCTACTAGGGCTAATGGAGTCAAAAGAAGGCCGCAAAGGTTGAAGGACTAAATGGCAATGAAAAGACTAAAGACAAGAGGGTTGGATGTTGAGGTGTTGCTATAGCAAGGCCTCAACAATGAAACCCTAGGGGAGAGAGTCTCACTAAGGTGTAGAAACCCTAGGCCTTAGTTATTTCTCCTCCTTCTTTAGCTTATTGGCAAGATGAAATCAGCTAGCTTAAGCAAGGATTTATAGGGCTAAAGACGAGAGAGTTAGAAGGTGAAGTGTTTCTAAGGAAAGGCTTCATCAAACAAACCCTAGGGGAAAATGGCTCATCAAGATGTAGAAACTCTAAGCTTTGATGCGTCTTCCTCCTTCTTAGATCAATAACAAGAGAAAAACGGTTAGCTTAGTAGAGTAGAGATAGAGTGTTGCTATCGCAAGGCTCTATCTTACTTCAGCAAAATCAAAATAGATCTTAACTTGGTAGGGACATGAGACAAGGACATTAACTAGTGCTTTTCACCTAGGGTTTGATTCAACAAATTATAATAACAAATGCAAGTAAACAAAACTATAACCATTCAATCAAGAAGTGTTCCATAAATTCACTTACATAAACCATGCATTCAAGTAGAAAAACCCTAGTTGTAAACCTTCCACCAAGAAGAAATGCCAAAATAGTCCAAAAATGTCTTCCTTCAACAAGTGTGCCTCAATATTTCATCCAAAACCCTAAGATAGGGCACAAATTTCAGACCTCACTAATGAGTGAGTGAAATATGATCAAAAGATGAGAGTAAAAACCCTCAATTTATACAGTAGCAATTACCTTAATTAAATTTTAGGTCATTAAAAGGTCGACAAGGCCAAAATACCAAATAATATTGTTTTACATTAAATGTCATAAATTAAAACCCTAATCAGGAAAAATCAAGACGTCGTTCCCCTTATAGGGTGATGTTATCCCTTTCTAGGGAAAATGCATCCTCATGGAGCAAAACGTTAGCCCTCCTTGGGCTTCTCCAACCTACCACACGTGTCAAACTATCTCCCAAAATGTCCATGAAGTTGTATGATGTCATGAGCATCTTGGGTGACGTCCTGGGCCTTCCAAGGCCAACGTTCCAATGAATAGGCCACAACCCCCCTAGGTAAGGCTCTGTCAGGGTGCCTTTGTGGGACGTCCTCCTCTTCTCCGGTGTAAACCCCTCTGTCATGTCTCTTACCCCTTCTTGGGTCTCAGCATCCATTTGGTGGGCTCTTCAGCCCCATGGAGTTCTGAACTAATCATCTCCCCATGTGTACCTATCCTATGTGGTACTTGTCCATCGGGCATGATCATGCACATCAACAGCTACGCCCTCCATGGGCTCATAAGTCACAGGGATCATAGCAATGTCAATCACATATCATCATCAATATTATTAAACATGTGCATGAAACCCCTTTTACACGAGTCAAGTGCTCAAAGACATTATACAAATCTACAATACAAGTTTTGAGCAGGTGACAGGGCGTCTTATTGAGCTAGTGTCCACTGGAAAAGGGATGTTTTCGGAAGAGATTAAATCAAATTCATGTAAATGGGTGAAGTGGATAAGAGATGTCATGACAAGGTGTGAATTTAAAGAAGGGAAATGCAAGGCTTACCTGTGGGTGCCTTTGTAGAAGGCGAGTTGCACATGTCCTAGATGCAAATGTTTCCAAGCCCATTCATGCCATTTTATTCTTATTTCTTTATTGATTTTTTCTTTCAAGAGACTAATTAGGGGACACTTCCCTGGCGTGGTGACCAGTGGTAGCAATGTTACCCACAAGCACTTTCACGGATATGAGAAGGTTGGCTCGTGATGAGAGCCCCTTTTTCTTGGCCATGCAACCAAGAGACACTACCCTGGTGTGGTAACCAGTTGCTAGTAGTGTCATACCGTTAGGTACCCATGGACCTAATAGGTTGGATCGTGATGAGACCCCCCATCCTCTGACTAGGTCTTGTTTTATTATTTTTTATGGGTCCCTCTTGTTTCTTGCTAAGAAGCCTTTTTTTTCTTTCTCGGGGATCCCTGGGCGAAGCATCTCGAGGTTTTATTTTTAGGCTTTTATATTATTCCAGCTTGATTTTACCTTCTGGGGCTTTTAGCCCCTTCTTCCCACAAGGCAAGGTGCAACATTTAAATTATTGGCCAACCCAATGACCAGAAAAATTTAATGGGATGGATGAACGAGAAGCAAGATGAAAAGGTGTTAATATGACGGGAGCGAATGATGACTTAAGCACAAAAATAACATCGGTTAGAAAGTGTATCATATCATCGGAAACCATAAATTCTAACTCATGATGGCGGGTGGGAGGGATAAAATCATGCCAAGTCAATCTCTGAGGAAAGTGATCAATCCACTTTAGGAAGGGATCATGAAAAGTCAAAGGTTCAAAAAACTGACTCAAGAGGTCTGCAAGTTGGCTACCTAGGACATTCCCAAAATCCAAATCCTTGGGAGGGATCGACAAGGATATAATATAAGACTGGAAAAATTTCAAGGGAAATTCGAAAAACTGAGATAACAGACTCAAACTTGTAGTATTCAACCAACCCTTGGATTATAGGGTTTCCCTAGAGGAAACTCAAAATCAAAGACATACTTCTCAACTACACCTCTAGAGACACAACAAAGTAAAGTAATCGGAGGTGGTTGGGGAGAGTAGTGGCAAGGATCCTTCTTTAAGAAAATAAGGTCCTTACTCCTATGAAGACCTAAGCACAATGGTGGTTGATAATCATCTTCATGGAAATAATCCAAGTGCTTAGAGGAGTACTCATCAGAACCCTCAAGGGAATACTGAAATTCATCATGAAAACAAGGTACTAGGTCATCCTTGAGTGTTTGAAAAGCATGGGTAAAAATCTCATCTCCTTGTTACCACTGGTCAAGAGTAACCTGTTGTGATAATTGTAAAGGAAACACTTGGAAATGAATTTCAATGTCATATATGGGATCCAAATCATAACCAATTACATCCCACCTGTTAATATTATGGTAGCTTCGGGAGGTATGAACCTCTATTGTGACCTATGACGAGACTAGAATCCTCTGGAAGGAAGCAAAGAATTAAAGGAAACCCTAGAAAAGTTGTCGGCTGGATAAATACATTTAAAATGAATTTATTGATACCCAGAAGGAGAAGTCGGCCCTAGTTAGCCTGCCCAGTTCACTATAAATACAGGGCGCCAGTTCTCATTATTCATCATCTTAGCAGTTGCAGAGAGAGCCAAATCTGCGTAGGCAGTTGCAGTTTTGGTGCGCAAGTTTTTGGGAGAGTTGTGAAAGTGGTGCGCTAGCTTCTGGGTGGGATCATCTGTTCATCTTAGTTTATATTTCTTGCTTGGTGCATTAGCCTCTCTTGGCTATTGGATTGATACCAGGATTCTCTTCTCGGTCAAGGTCAAGGTGCTCGGAGGGTGGCTTCGGCCAATGGTTGGGTGACGAGGGTATCGTCAATGGTAAAATGAGCACAATCTTCTATATTCTAACAGGTTATGGGCCCACACCCCTTCAGTCAGCCTAACATGCTGGAAGGAAACATAGCTGCTAGAGATTGAGCTTGTTGAGGAACTATCGCTAGGGTTACTAGCAGGAGCAGCTTCCAAAGCACTACAGCTAGGGTTACTAGCAGAATCAGTTGCAGAAACCCTAATTCTCATATCCGGCACCTTGTGATGGAGAATCTCGCTCAAAGAGAAGATATTTAGATGTGCCCTAACTAATTGCACCTCTTGACTCTCTCAGAAGACAGAAATGATGATGTTGAAGTTTTGGATCAAGGCATGACCAGTTACCGGTCAACCGAAGACATATGTGAAACAATCAGTCTCTTACACTACTCAGCACTTATTGGGACAATTGAAGACGATATGTGGATAATCGTCAATGGATATTCCAGGCACATGACAGGAGATCAAGCTAGACTCTCAAATCTAAATGAGGGAAATACATCGTACAAAGTGGAGCTTGGAGACAAAAGCACTTACCCCGTCGAAGGATTTGGACAAGCCTCCATCAAGTTGGAATCAGATAATCATGTTCACTTAAGCAATGTTTTATATGTACCTGGTTTAGAAAATAATCTCGTATCAATATCATGTTTAGAAGACAAAGGGAACAGAATAGCCTTCATGGATGGAAAGGTGTTATCATGGCATAAGAATTCTAGTATAGAAGATGCTAGGGTTATTGGAAGACGTGAAGGAAATCTATATAGACTACTAGAATGAAATGAAGAAGCTCTATTACATGACGAATTCAACCCTAATGAACTTTGGCATAGAAGGTACGCTCATATAAATTATCAAGCATTACCTTTCCTCAGAAAAATGGTTGAAGGAATACCAGAATTGAAATCCACACACAAAGAAATTTTCAAAGGATGTGCCCTTGGGAAGAATATCAAGAAACCATTCCCAAGCAGCAACAACAGATCTAAGAAAACCCTAGATCTAATACACTCAGATGTTTGTGGACCAATGCCATTCAGATCTCTAGGAGGATCTCTTTACTATGTAACCTTTATAGATGACTATTCAAGAAAGACGTGGTTGTACCTACTGAAATCAAAAGACGAAGTATTCAGCAAGTTCCAAGAATTCAAGGCAGAAATAGAAAACCTTACAAACAAGAAGATCAATACATTAAGAATAGATAATGGAGGAGAATACACCTCAAAGGAGTTCGTTGCATTCTGCAAATCAACAGGGATTAGGAGGGAGCTGACTATTCCTCATAATCCTCAACAAAACGGTGTAGCGGAAAGAAAGAACAGATCTATCGAAGACTCGGTAAAAGATTTATTGAATGATCAAGATCTATCCATGTTCCTATGGGGAGAAGTAGCAATGATGGAAATATATGTACAGAATAGAAGCCCTCATCGTATATTGAAGGACATGATGCCAGAAGAAGCACTCTCGGGTAAGAAACCTAATGTAGAAAATCTAAGAATATTTGGATGTCCAGTTTACTCTCATATTCCCAAAGATAAAAGGAATAAACTAGAACCCTCGGGAAAGAAGGGGATATTTGTGGGATATAGTGATTCATCCAAAGCCTATAGAATATATATTCCAGAACAACACAAAATACAAGTAAGAAGAGACGTAACGTTCAATGAAAGGATGGCCTTCAGAAAATCTATTGAAGAAACTGTAGAAGAAGAAGAAATTGAAGAACCAAATGAAGAAAACACAGAAAGCGAAAATAACGAAAAGGATCAACCTGATCATCCTATGGATCCATGTGAGAACATTGATCCAGATATCATACCAAAGAATAAGAAATGACTAGCTTGGCTTGAAGCCACATTACAAGATGCAGAAACAATCAAGGTTCCAGAAGGAACATCCAGGAAGAGTAAAAGACCGAAAAGATTCTCAAGTTATGCAGCATACATGACAAAGCTTCTAGATGAAGAACCTACTACATTCAAAGAAGCAGTCCAAAAGGGACAATGGAAAGAAGCTATGGCAGAAGAACATCAGTCCATTATGAAAAATGAAGTATGGGAAATTGTACCCAGACCTAAAGAAAAATTAGTGGTAACCTCAAAATGGGTATACAAGATCAAACATGCATTAGACGGAAGTGTGGATAAATACAAGGCAAGATTCATGGCCAGAGGGTTCTCCCAGAAGGAGGGAGAAGATTATGATGAAACCTTTGCTCTGGTGGCAAGGTATACCTCCATCAGAGCTATCATATCTCATGCCACTTCCATGGGATGGAATCTACACTAGATGGATGTTAAGACAACCTTTCTCAATGGAGCTATTGAAGAAGAAGTGTATATTAAACAACCTCAAGGATTTGAGGCACATTCCAGAGACACTCACGTTTGCAGATTGAAGAAAGATCTATATGGACTCAAGCAAGCTCCAAGGGTTTGGTACGCCAGAATGGAAAGCTATCTAACAAGACTTGGTTTCTCCAAGAGTCATGCAGATCCAAACCTTTATTACAAAGTCGTGGATAACGCACCTGTGATTCTACTATTATATGTTGATGATCTATTCATAACAAGTGAAGAATATCTAATCATCCAGTCCAATAAGGAATTAGCTTCTGAATTTGATATGAAATATCTAGGTCTCATGCATTATTACTTGGGACTAGAAGTATGGCATAAGCGTGGTGAAGTATTCCTTGGACAAGGAAAGTACGCAATAAAGATCCTTCAAAAGTTTGGAATGATGGACTGTAAGTCCATGGACACTCCTATGAATGCGGATATAAGAAAAATGAAAGTCCCAGATTCTGATCCAGTTGATCCATCTCTATATCGACATCTAATTAGATCATTGATGTATTTGGTAAATACTCAACCAGATATTTGATTTGTTGTAAATACATTAATTTAGTTCCAGGTGGAACCTAGACAAGAGCATTGGATAGCTGCAAAGCATGTCTTAAGATATATTTGTGGGACAATAAATTATGGACTAAGATATACCGCATCCAGTGATATCCAACTTCATGGATTCACAGACTCTGATTGGGCAAGAAGTGCAGAAGGCAGAAAGAGTACTTCAGGTATGTGTTTCAACCTGGGCTCCGCTATGATATCTTGGGGCAGCAGGAAACAGAAGTCTGTCACACTCAGTACAGCAGAAGTAGAGTATATGGCAGCTTGTGAAGCATGCACAGAAGCAGTATGGCTAAGGAAGTTAATCTCCGATTTATTTTATCAGACTCCAGAATCGACCATAATATATTGTGATAATCAAAGTTGCATAAGATTATCCGAACATCCAGTGTTTCATGAAAGGTCGAAGCACATTGAGATCAAATACTACTTTATTCGAGATAAAGTCCAAGAA
>JASDQU010101660.1:184214-202142 GCA_032191745.1 Picea mariana
CATTGTGAATTAATTGTCACTTTATGACTTAAGTGACATATTTCACTTTTGACTTAAATCTCCTAAGTCAAAGTGAAATTAGAATCATAAAGTAAAGTACAAGGGTAATAGTCTTCCCCCTTTGTGCTTAGAGACTCATAAGCACATGGGGACCACTTTCCAAGGTACCCAAATCCCAACATGCACTGGCCTGGAAAATAATTTATCGTTCGTATTAGGCCTAGCATACAATTATTTGTCATATCAGAAGAATTTGTGTTCAACTCTGCCAGACAACTACCTAAACAAAAGAGGATGAAAATGCATGCACCTTTTGTTTCCTTTATATTCTTCCTTCATTTTCAAATACTAAATAATAGCCAGGAGTGTTGTAAAGAGACTAGACTTGCATGCTATTTCTTTGATGGACTACATTCCAAGATTGATTGTGTATCATGTTTCACGTAATCTCTTCGAATTTTAGACTTTTGTTAGGTTGTCCTTTATCATTCATTCTTTAACGATTATTACTACATATTCGTGTTCCAAAGATTTAACTCTAATCCTGTTATGAAGTCTTTGATAATATAATGCAAGGATTTATTGGCCACGGTCAGTAAATGAGAATCTCATTTGACTCTAATGCAAATAATTTTATAGGGTTGACTTTGAAAATGATATCTATTTTGAATTTTCTAATTCAGTTTTTGGGCAGTGGAAGTATTGTACTAGAGAAGATATTGGATCAACTTCTAACATGACTAGACGGTTTATTTTATTCCCACCTAACACATAATTTTTACAACATAGACATTAAAAGTTGATGGATTTGTCGTGCTTGTGGAAGCATACTTGTAATGCTCAGTAATTTTTCTAATTCAATTTTTGGGCAGTGGAAGTCTTGTACTAGAGAAGATATTGGATCAACTTCTAACATGACTGGAGGGTTTATTTTATTCCCACCTAGCACCTAGTTTTTCCAACATAGACATTAAAATTTAATAGATTTTTAGTTTGTGTGGCACCAATTTGTAATGCTCGGGAATTTTTCTAAAAGGTATGTCATTATTCACTCACTATAAAACCCAATGTGTATGACTATTTTAAAACTTGGAATTTTGGAATTAATCAATCTATTGACCGTGATTTATTGAATATTATTCCTCTTGATCCACCATTCAATATTCAATACTATTCCTCTTGATCCACTCACTCACAACGAGTCAATATTATTCCTCTTGATCCACCATAGGTATTCCTCTTGAGACAACACATGGATTCTCTTCCATTGATATGCCACATAAACCACCTATGAACCTCTTGAGGACTCAAGCCATGACAAGAGTCGAGTCATCGCATATTTTGCTAGACCACCCCTTAAGAAGTCAAGCCCCCATATGGATCAAGCCATGACATATGTAGCCAAAGATATAATTCATGTCAAGGATCTAAGATCGAGCCACGAATCACTCAAAAAATATAGTCCTTCAAGCTCAATGCCCCTCTCCTTCCCCCTATCATTTTCCCCCTTCTCCTCTTTAGCTCCTCCCCTCGCCTCCTTTGCCCCTCCCTTCTCCCCCTTAACTCCTCCCCTCACCTCCTCTGCCCCTCCCTTCAAGAAATATGAAAATAGCAGCCACTTTTAAATAGGAAACAAATATGCATATTAATTCATATGAACAGGTGGGTAGGGATAAGGATAAGGATAGGACCTCCCCCCCCTCCTCTTGTTGTGGTCAAGGAAGTTGTTTGGGCCAAAATAATGGAAGATCACACTAGAAGGGCTTGAGAAATTAACATAAAGGTCAAGGGAATTMCCTCACCCTCTCCATMTCGAGACCCCATGCAGGTTGGAACCTTGTTCCTTCAAGATAACCTTGAGCTTCCAAACCTTACTCTTGAGAGACCCTGGTTTGGATTTGATTCTACACTTTTCATCTAGTTTAGGTCAATGAGTGACTGGCTCCAGGCTCTTTGCGCTAGTTGTTGATTGTTCTCCCATCCCAACAATAAATTCCTAGACAAGGATCTCACTAGATCCCAAGTTGTATAGCTAAAACACTTCAAGGAGCTAGTCGCAGCAGCACGAGAAGTAGGAAAATGGGTGTTATGGGAAAACGTAGGAGGTATGGTAGGAGTTATGGGAAAACATGGATTTTGGATCAAGAGGGAGAGGGGAGTGGTGAGGGAATATGGTGGGGAGAAGTGACTTATTCTCCTACCAAGATATTCGAGAGGTTGTTTAGATGATGAACAATAGGAAGGAAACGAATGAGGAAGGTTACAAGCAGAAATCTTCAAGAATCTTCTTCATGCTATGGATAACCACTTAACCAATTTGTTCAACCATGTGATCTGTATAGGTTTTCTATAATATTGGTCACATCACACTACTCATCTGATCTGCAAATCAGGTTCTAGTGTTGATCCCAACAACTACAGTATGATCGTGGTGGACCACACATTCTCTAAACTCTATGCCACTACTCCATTTGAATCTCTCTAGGGAGCTTAAGAGAAAACAACTTAGAGCTAGAGTACACTATGTATTTCTACCTAAGCACTAGACCACTGATCACATCCTTACATTCCAAGACATCATCAAGAATGCATGACATCTCTCTTCGAAAGTTTATTGTTTCTTTGTTCACTTTTGAAAGAATTTGACTCTGTCCCTGGTATGCTTTGTTCCAGAAGGTAAGAGACCTTACTAATCGTCATTATGTGCCTATATGAGTCAGTCCTTGGTCATGTCCACACAGCCCATGGGGCATCAAATTTATCAAAAGTATATTTGGGGTCAAACAAAGATGCCCCCTATCCCCCACATTATTTGTCATATACATCGATGAGCTAGAGCCCTTCTTGCATGAGAAAATCTAGGATGGAGATGAGTAGCTTCTCCATCAGGTCTTGATATCTATCCTACTTTTTGCTGACATTTTTATCCTTTTAGCCTCATCTCCTCAAGGGTTGCATAAATCACTAAATTCCCTAGCCCTTTTTTTGAGACCTTTGTCAATTGAAGGTCAACCTAGGTAAAACCAAAGTCCTGATTTTCAACGGATCTAAGAAGACCCTATTTGATCACCATTTCTTTTTCAAAGGAGAGGATATTGATATCACTAACACTTATACCTATTTGGGGGTATATTTTACAAGACCTCACTTTAGTCTGCAACATGCACTTCAGCCTTGAATTAGAAGGGGCTACAGATCCTTGGCTCGTCATGAGAGGCAGTGTTTCTAGAACCATTTTTAGGACATATCATCCAAGATCTCTCATGGACACCCTTATCCAACCCATAATTTTATATGGTTCTAAGGTTTGGGAACCTAGTATACTAGATTCTAAATAGTCCTCAGCAAAGAGAGTAGAGATCAACCTCCTTTGTTGCATCATATGATGCAAGCATGCAATCCCTCAACCCTTCATCCTTCAATACTTTTGTGCTTATCCCTTTCAGCTTGAGACATTGTTCGGTCTTATCTCACTCCTGCATCGCATTCGGAGTTCTGATAACTTGGTAAAGGGACAGGACTGATATCCATCCTAGGCCTAATATTCATCAAAGTCCATTGCATCAACCAATCCTCTAACAAACTCTCATTTTTTATATGTAGGGGTCATGGATCTCCTGGAATTTGTTGGTATTGCAATGGACCAACTTCCTCCATTTAGATACTCCCTTGTTGTGCCTGGCCACCTCTTACCTACCAAACAAGAGATGAATAGGATCATCAAAGAAGATATCTATAGGAAGTTTGAGCGGGCCACTTGGATAAACCCTCAGGGCAGGTTGCATCCAAATATGGCCTTCTATGATGAACACTTCATGGATTAGAGGGACAAACTCATTGTTTGACCCCATTACACACTTTCGTTATTGGATGCACACTCTTCGCATCTTGTTGGGATACTTTAGAGTGGGATCTCCTACACTTTGGATTGAGACAAACCACCAAATTGATCGATTAGATAGGATGTACCAAATGTGGCATCTCCTATAGGTTGAGACTAAGGAGCATATCATCTTCCACTGCCTAATTTACCACAAGACTCGAGGAAAGTTCCACTATATTTTCAAGGCGCTCCAAACACTTGGCAGTTTCCTCAAGTACCCCAACTAGAGATGTCTTTCCTTATAAATGAAGGAGGCATTGATTTTTGTAACTTTGGGCAGGTATTCTCACATGCCCTAGGTGTTAGGCATGTAACAATCTTCGTGGGCACCACATCACACTTTTGTTTGGGTGAAAATGCCCTTGGAATAAAGATGGGGCTTCATGGGCTTGACGATGGGCTTTGTGGGTTTGTGATGGGGTTTCACACCCACAGAGAAAGCCTAAATTGGTGTTGAATTGTGGAGGGGCTTCTAAGTTGACCCCTAAACTTATATATAAAGAAGAGATGTCATTGTAACATTCTCATTGTTTTTGGAGAGCTTGGAAATTTCAATCCAAGTGTGGTGACCACAGGTCCAGCCATGGAGGAGGTCGTAAGACTCTAGTCTGTTGAAATTTTCTATGTTTTGGGCAGGTGCCAAGGAGAGGAGAACTTGACCAGTCAAGGGAAGAAGCTACAGTATTGTAGAAGTGTGTAAAGAAAATAGGAAAACCTAGTTGTGTCCCTAGGGAAACTTTGTATGCTCTCTTGGTGACTCGGCCCAAGGAAAATAGGTTGTGGCTAGGGTCTTGAGAGCCTCGGCCTAGTATAAGAGGCAGCTAAAGGTTTGAGGAGGTTGTTAAGGGTTTGACCTAAGGAAATAAGTAAGTCACAGACCTGGGAGGATTGTTTTGAGAGGTTGCAGGAGTGTTGGACAATGGAATGAAGTAATAGTAGATTGTTGATTTAGTTCAAAAAACTAGGCCTACAAGAAAGCCAAATTTTGGACAGTTTTGGGGCTACAATAGTAGTGGGAAAAGGGTTGTTACAGAACTAATAGTCGACAGGCTTTAGGGTTGTAAGAACAATCTTCAGTGGCATCTTTGGATAGTGGTAAAGGAGGTATGGTAGCTTGTGGGTAAGTTTGGACAGCAATGTAGAGGGTTGCCACAGCAAGGTGGAACCCAAGAAGCTTTTGCAAGTACAACAAGTACAGAGTATTGTTACAGAAGAAGGTTGAGAGTTGTTGGGGGTTGTTTCAGTAAATTTTTAAGGCTATAATAGCCAGTACAGTAGTAGGACTTGAAGTACAATTACAACAGAAGATTGAAGCAGCTTGAGGGTAGTTTTGGTGAGCTGGAACAGCAGACTAGGATCAGTATTGAGAATTGTTTGAGGGTTGTAATAGGTGTGTTACAGAAACTAAGTTGACTAGGTTGAGGCATGGAAACCAAGGAGGGTTTCAGTTGTGCCTTGTAAGTGTATTTAGAGTTTTTCTTGTGTAAATATTGGGCCATTGTCCCTGGTACTGGAGCCCATTGGTTCTTGGTTTAAGAACATGATTTTGGGCTTGAAATTAATGTGTACATGTGCATGATCTAATTGCTAATTTATATTTCGTTGTGATAATATAGTTAGGAATCTCAATGTGTTTATGTTTATAGTTCAAATTGGGTAAATTTGTGTATAACTATGGAAAAATTAGACCAGACCTAAGGTGCAGTAAAATCTAGCATGGTATCATAGTTGTGGTTATGAGAAGGGAAGTTGGATTGAAGTTATCTACACAAGTGACAACTCTAGGAGGGAGATATAGTGATTGTTGCAGGTAGCAAAAGGTTAGATGGTCTCTGGTTTGAGACATGGAGGAGATTTTCCAGATAAGGAGTTATGGAATATTGCATCTCAGTAGTGTGGTAGGTTGGGAGTTTTGGTGGATTGGCAGAGAGCCTCGATCACAGTAGTATGTTGTGTGGCAGGTTTCCAACCATGTGGATGGACTTATTGTTACTTGTCATAGTGAGTTTTGATGCGTGTAGCTCGGTTTCTTTGGAAAAGACGAGATAGCTTCGAACATTTGGTAGTTTGATGAGTTACAGTCTTCATTGGGCTGGAAGTTTCCCATTGTTGAGGTATGATAATGTATGAGTTATTTGACCCAGGAGGATGAGGACACTTGTTGAGATGAGTTGCATAGATATAGAGTGGACTACAGTGAGTGTCCATCCATAGCTTGGGACTGTTTAGAGAGAGGACACAGGTTCAATTGCAACATGTGCATAGACATAGAGAGTATTCTCACTTGGATGATGGACTTGGGTAGAAATTCATTGGAGTGATCTGGGTAAGAAGCATGCTTTCCTTGAGAGGAGAGCATGGTTATTATGCAGTGGGAACCACTGGCACATGATAGGGGCATAGGATTTGTTCGAGAGCTTCACAGTATCTGACTTGTGTATGTACGAGGAGCTTGGTATGAGTACCATGCATGTAGTACAAGGATCTATAGCAATGGTTTTATGGATGGAGTCAGGGAATGTGCTGCGAGTGGAAAAGGTGTTATGGGTGTCAGGGGTGTGTTCTCATCCTCGGCAATTGAGAATTAGGACTATGCAGTGTTTTTCCAAGATGGAAATGTATTATTGAATGCCCAAAGTATCAAGCCCAGGCACAGCAATGGTCCCGGAGTTGGATAAGACAAAGTATATAGGCTAAGGGACTCACCTATGTTTGTTGTGACCAGCAGGAGAAGAGAGACAATTGAGGAGGAGTAGGTAGCTACACCAGTGGTACATGCTCAGATGGATTCATCCCCCAAGATCCAATGGGGAGGAGAAGCCTCCTAGGTCTATGCATAGGATAGTGGACAAAGAGAAAGTAGCTTCGATGGTTGTGTAGACTCAAAGGGAGTTTGACTTCAAAGGGAATCAGCGGATTCAAAGAGATTATGACTTTAGAGGGAGCATCAGTTGCTCAGTGGGAGCCAACCTTCAAGTCCATATAGGAGTGAGGCATGTCCCGAGACGGTCAGGAGGGTGTCATGGGTTGAGATGGCCAAACATGATGCTCAAAAGAGGGAGGATTCTAGGAGCAGGGTGTCTTCCAGGGACAAATCATGCCAGACTGCAGAATTTTCTTTAGTGATTGAGGGTGAAACCAGTTAGTAGGATTGGAGAGTAGGTTTTCTTCGGTGACAGTTGGGGCATCCAATCGGGTAGATTGGAGAGAATTTTTGGTAGTGGATCCAGTTTGGGAGGAAAAGTTACTTCCAATTTGACAAGTAGAGTTACTTCCAGCATGGGAGACAAATATACTTCCAGTTGATTGTGGAGTGTGGTGAGAATACCTCCCCGACTAAGAGTAAGTGTCTATTTGTGTAGCTTCAAGCAAGTATTGTCACATTCCCTAAGAACCAAGCACGTGGGAATTGTCGTGGGCACCACATCACACTTTCGTTTGGGTGAAAACTCCCTTGGAATGAAGTTGGGGATTCATGGGCTTGACAATGGGATTTGTGGGTTTGTGATGGGGCTTCACACCCACAAAGAAATCCTAAATTGGTGTTGACTTGTAGAAAGGCTTCTATTTTGACCCCTAGCCTTGTATATATACAAGAGATATCATTCTGAAATTCTCATTGTGTGTGGAGAGCTTGGAAATTTCATTCCAAGTGTCGTGGCGGTAGGTCCAACCATGGAAGAGGTCGTAAGGCTCTAGTCTACTGTATTTTTTTGTGTTTTGGGCAGGTACCAAGGAGAGGAGAGCTTGGTCAGTCAATGGAAGCATCTAAAGGATTGTAGAAGTGTGTTGGGTAGCTAGGAGATCCTATCTGCATCCCTAGGGAAGCTATGCCTTCTCTCTTGGTGACTCGGACCAAGGAAAATAGGTTGTGTCTAGGGGCTTGAGAGGCTCAACCTAGTATAGAAGGTAGCTACAGGTTTGAGGAGACTGCTAAGGGTTCAGCCTAAGGAAATAAGTAATTCATAGGCCTGGGAGGATTGTTTGAAGAGGTTGCAGGAGTTTTGGACAATGAAAATAAGTAACAGCAGAGTGTTGATTTTGTTTAGGATACTACGCCTGCAAGAGAGCCAAATTCTAGGCAGTTATGGGGTTGCAACAACAGTGGGAAAAGGGTTTCTACAACACCAACAGTCAACATACTGTAGGGTTATAACAGTAGTCTTCAAGTGAAGCTTTGGACAGTGGTAAAGGAGGGATGGTTAAGGGGCCGCAACAAAAAGTAAAGGAGGGTAGAAGGTCTTTCTAAGTAATGGAGTCGAGGCAGCATCTTATGGGTAAGTTTGGAAAAAAAAGTAGAGGGATGGCATAGCAAGGTGGAAGGTTTTCATAGATGCCCAGGAAGCTTGTGTAGGTACAACAAGTACAGAGGACTGTTACAGCAGAAGGTTGAGAGTTGTTGGGGGCCATCACAATCAAGGTTTCAGGTTGTAACAGCCAGTATAGTAGCAAGACTTGAGGTTCAAGTACAGCAAAATATTGAAGGAGCTTGAGGGCAGCTCTGGTGAACTGGAACAACAAAATAGAAGTAGTCTTGAGAGTTGTTTGAGGGTTGTAATAGGTGTGTTACAGCAGCTGAGTTGACTAGGTTGTGTCATAGAAACCAAGGATGGTTTCAGATGTTCCGTGTAAGTGTATTTGGCATTTTCCTTATGTCAATATTGGGCCATTGTCCATGGTATGGGAGCCCATTGGTTATTGGTTTAAGAAAATGATTTTGGGCTTGAAATTTATGTGTACCTATGTATGATCTAATTTCTAATTTATCTTCCAGTGTGCTAATATAGTTAGGCATCTCAATTTGTTTATGTTTACAGTTCAAATTGGGTAAATTTGTGTATAATTGTGGAAACATTATACCAGACATGAGGTGCAATAAAATCTAACATGACGCCTTTTGTCTCTACTCTCTCACCCTCTCGCCACACCCACATCATGGACCAGCTCGCACCTAGTGGATCACTTCCTTCTTTATGGTGCTCCCATCTATTAAGGGCACCAAGCGACAAATGGATATCAATCATGTCCCTAACCCCATATCAATGAAGACTCATAGAACTATTTATACTTTCGTGAGACTCCAACGGCACTGCCAGTCCAAACCTCACATTAGAAAATAGACCAATAGCCAGATGATATCTTCCATACCACATCAATGAGCTCTCCCTTCCAAGCAATAGCATAGCACTTAGTCCATCTCCTCTTCTACTTCTTCTTCTAGGAAAACATCTATTTTGAGATTCCTTCATTTTGCCTTGAATGTTAAGAGAGATGGTTCTAGTGGAACAACATAGGCTTGTACCACTGGTATCATAGATTCTAGATCTACTCACCTTGCACATCTCTCTCCAGGATCGTCTCTCCATCTTTAGAGTTTGCTTTCCTAGATCTAGGTTAGAATCGTATTTTACTTTTTGCATATTGGTTTTATATAGGATCCACTTTAGTGCTCATCATTTGTATGCACATCATTGTACCTAACAATCCCATTAACCTACTTTTGTGGTCATTTTTCAAACATTTTTACAATTATCTTATTTTATTGTATCGTATCTTATCTCAGTTGATGAGTTACTAGAAACTTGCAATAATAGCTTGATAGATAAAGTGGAGATGATTGGTGTCCACACAATGGTAGTTCCATTATTGAATTGGATCCATGGTCTTCTTATCCTCCACGTCGTCCAAATCTGCATATATACCCTTTGTAGATACAAATGTGGAAAACTAATGCAGAACCTCCACTATGACATTAGGTTCTATAACTAAATTCTTCAAGGTGTTCTTGTATCCTAGGATCACTTCCTACCTTATGTGGTGCTTTCCTTCTTGATTGTGACAAGACATCTACATGATAATACTTGGTATTCAATGCAAAGGCCAAAAGGTGTTAATGGGATCATTATTTTATTCCATCTTCTTGTCACAATTTCCTTAATTTGATCATTTAATGCTTATTTTAAGTCCAACTCTTTTGCATTGACGATCCCTTATCTTCTCCAACATTGTCTATGATCTATTCCATTATACACCTCTCCCAAGAAAGGTTTGTATTTCTCGCAAAAGCAGATTATGTATCTTATCACTCCAAATTTCCCTTGGGGAATTTAGTCCCAATAAAACCAAATGAACACCTAGGGAAAGTGTCGATGTCATCTCACATGGTCCATATCGCTTTGAGCTATTGTTTGCTAGCCATAGGGGGGAATTCCTAGTGACTTGAAGTTTAAAATATTCAAGTATGCCTTGCAAAAATCTTCAAATCTGCACAATATACTTGCTGAAATCTCTAACATTATGCAAATTTCTTCCCCTGAACACTTGAAAAATAGTAAAGTTCAGATTTATAGGCGAAAATAAAATTAAATCATCCTTTGGCCCTTGTAATTTGTGACTAAGCACTTCAAATATGAAACAAAAAGTGGTAGATCTATGAATAAAATACTTTAAAATCAGTGAATATATATATATATATATATAGTTTTTAGTTTTTTTTTAGTGTACCAGTAACTCCTATCCATCAGAAGAGGAAAATTAATGAGGCTAGTGTTACTCGAAGCTCATTAATTCAAATAGTTCTACATCAAACCATTAAATTTATCATAACAAAGACTTGGTCACTAAAAGATTTTCTCCTTTATTTCAAAGTCGTAGATACAAACTTTGAGAATATCTTATTGACACCATAAGAACTCAAGGGCACATGAAGTCAATACAAGTACTTTACCTTCACAGTAATCAAGGACAATGTCATGAAAACACCATGGAAATGGAAGAATGAAGAATGGGAGGATTTGAAAGTCACCAATCTCTATCTCATCAAGTTTCCATCTCTTAAAGAATGATAATGGATCAATATCAGCCATCCATTGCACAAGGAAATCATGCAAATTTAAGAAACATAAAGCTTATGCTCATATTGTTCGAAAACAGAAAAATAGGGTCAACTACCTAGCCAACCTCGGAATCACAAGTCATTATTGTATGAATAGATCTTGTAATGGGAGTATTTATTACATATTTATTCAAGAGTAGCGTTGGATATGGCAAGCCATACAAGTTACCAATAAAATATTGAAATTCAGAACCCAACACCTAGCTAAAAATCCCAAATGAAATCACTTCATTAATTGAAAGCACAAGCTAGGTTATTAACAAAAAAATTAGTGGAAGCATTAAATCACAGAAACCATAACACATTGCATAAGATATTCAGGTAAACACCTCTAGAAAAACCCTTGCGGGAAAACTAGTTCTGAGTTTGATTGTGCTTGAGCTCTCATCCTGGGATAATGGCCCATAAGAGGATTACAATGCTACAGTTGATAGCCTAGCCCACCTGGTTTTTATATCCCTCACTACCCCCTTCACTCTTTCCTAAGCCCTTCCCACTCAAACACAATTACATGAGAAAGAATCATTCTTGCTCCTATGCACTCATTGTGTGCCTCTCGCTCTCCTTAGATATTCTTTTATAATCCCATAATGACTAAAAACCTAACCCTAGATTTCAATGGCCAAGATTAGATATTGGATCTCATGATCTAACGGTATGAATTAATATTTCATTGAGATGACTTAAATCACTTAAGTCACTCAACCTTACAAAAGTCACTTTAGTAATTACATAAAATCCACTTTAAAGAGTGTCGCTCGAGCACCTCCACATGCTAGGCACTGCCAATACAGAAGTACATGTCTGAGTTACCCCAAAATCTAACAATCCCTCTTAGCGGGGAAGTTACTTCTGGAAGAACCTCCTCCTAGATCAATCTATGACCCCATCAAATATGTTGTTGTTGTAGTTGCTCCCTATAAACTAGAAGACCCTCCTGCTACCTCCAATGCACTCTAATCTGATCTACAATCCAAGATCCCCTTGGACCCCACTATAGGATGTCCCAGCACCATGTACATCATACCCTCCCTGATGCCAGGCCTCATCATTACATCCTTGGTATATTCTCTCTCTGAACGTATGAGCACTTGTCCATCCTCGAACATAATTGCATACCTCATGTCCTCGATGGGTGATATTGAGAGAAACTTCAGCCCTAGGACACACATCACTCCTGCCACCTATAGATATCCTCCTGAATCTAGTTGAAATATCACCCATCCAACCCCCTTCACTACATGCATGGTACTAGTCCCACAACAGTCTGATTTTGTTTGTTAATAACTCAGGAACATCGACCTCATTCTCGTTATATGGAGAGATGAGGCACTTTCCACAACTCATCCCCAATGTTACCATCTTGGAAACCTACTCAAATTTGACCTYTTGAAMATGTTTCCCACTACCCGAACCCCTTCCCAAGGTTGCTYGGGGATGCCCGCAGCCTCCTAGTACTGCACATGTCCTTTTATGGGCTGCCTGGAGCCTGTCTGGGCATTTCCCAGCTATCTCAGCCTACTTCCTAGGCTCCCTTCCCACTGCCCAAGGCACTTGTCTGTTGCTTGTTGCTTGGGTGTTGCTCGGGCCTGCCCAAGGGCTGCCCAGACCTCTATGGCCTGCTCAAATTCCCTGTTGGGTTGTCTGGATGCCTTGTTGGGATTCCCAACACTACTTGGAAAGCTAGGATGATTGTTGGCCCTCCACTCAGCGTTTTCTCTACTTCATGGATCTAGTCTCCCAGTTGGCGCCAATCCTCAATCGCGCAGTTGTTTCTTTGATGTCATCTCACGCTACCACTCGTCTGGCTCTTCACCTTAGCATGTGTGTCCTTAGCATGGACTACAAACAAAGTTCTATGTTGTCTCTTAAAGCATCCACTGTAGTAAGTTATTTTATTCATCGCCTTGCTAGCTCAACCCTGCACACAATTGTGTTCTCCTTTCATGCACGAACTGCTTGTTGGTGACTCCAACTATTGAATCTTCCACTTGGCAATTGTATGTCACTACCGACCGCTGCCTCACCTTCTTCATGTTCAACTATCATGGTGGTTATTTTGGTGATTGTACTCACCAGTTTTCGCTTCTCCCTCTCTTTGTCATTCACTATGTTGCCATAACAGCTACCTTAGGTCACGGTTGTTTTTGGCATAGAGGAAGACCCAGGGTTCAACGCTACAACAACGCACCAACAAAGCCCTAACTATCGGCCCTTTCGGCAACACCTGCGAAGCAGATGAAGTCTCACCCGAGGTAGAGGCAAGGGTGGTTGCAAGACTCAGGTGTCTTCAACCTTAGCTGGGACACAGATCTATGATTATAATACTTAATACAACTTTTAGCACCGTCAGTTCCTTAATATGTAATCAATATTCACTTCATTGATACAACAGAGCTTCACAGTATTCACACTAATGTACAGTATTCAAGCACTTAGCATATACAAATGGATCAGAATGAGCATATCAAGCACTAAGCATGACTATCTAGATCATATCTAACATTATCACATATAATAAGCACAAATCATAAATAGGTCTATCTAAACATATCAGAGAACTTAGCATATAACGTATGAACACATCAAGACAAAGCACAAAGCACATAACACATTGTTTACGTGGTTCACCCCCACCCTGGGGCTATGTCCACCAACTCTTCTTCTTTATTGTCTTTGGTCAATCAGTAAAAAGCCATCAAAACCCTTACTCCGCACAGGACAGAAGATCTGCACAACTCGCTAGATCCTTCTTCCTTGCACGACAGCACTAAGCTCTCCACAATCCGCTACAAAGATTTGCACTTGGCTCTGCAAGTCTCTTACAATCATGCACAAAGCACTTGCAAACTCTACACACACTTAGCATACATTCACATCACATAGATGCACTATTATCTCCTTCTTACATTGCTTATCCTTCTATTTATACATACAAAATAGGCCTAAACATGGGTAAACCCATGGGTCGACATCCCATTCCCGTTACATATTCCCAAAAAACCTAAAAGGGGCCCAAAAGGGGACCAAGATCCCATGATATCTGCTTCATCTTGCGCTCCTCCTTTGATAGGCTTTCGAAGTCCCAAAATAGGTCAACATGACCAAGAAACTCCCAAAACTTGGTCAAGGGCCAACAGGCCCCCAACACTCACCTGTGACTCGTCCCGAGTCACTCTGGTCTGATCAGTTCGGCTTTGAATGCCTCGAGCTTCGCCCAAGATGCTTTGACTTGCTGCATTATTGTGGCCTCTTGTTCATTGAACTTTTGTATTACTGCGTCGTTCATTGGCCCTTCTAGGCGTTGTTCTGTTGCAGTGACAACCTGTTCTAATTCTGCTCCTTGGCTCTCCACCTATGTAAACAACTGGCATGCCTTATATTGCACAGGTTGAAGCCATTGAGTGAATTCCATCATTTTTCTTTGAAGCATATGGATCTTTTGTTGATCTTTGTGTTGCTCTTGAGACCTCTTCATTCGTTCTACAACGAACAAGGCCTTCAGATGTGCCTGTAGTATATCTGCGTATTGATTCACTTCCTAGAGTTGTGACTCCAGTGTCTATAACTCTAGGTTTTCAGTGAGGTTCTCATATGTCTAGGCACTTTGGTTACTCAACTGCTTGCACTCCAAGGCAAGAGAATTTAATCTGTCAACTGCGTTGTGGGCAGTTTCTTCCCTTAGGTCTCTTACATCTTGAGGAGTCTCGGGCACAGTGTAGAGCTCCAAGTCTGCTATGCATTGTTGGAGCTGTTGGATTACTTCTTCGAGTTGTGCCACTTGTTGTGGAACTCTCTCTTTGACCTTTACTTCGATGACTGTCACAGAGTGAAGTGCTCTGTGAACCATTTCCTTAACTTTGAGTTGCTCGGTGAGAAACTGTTCCTTGATTTGTTGTAATTGTACTTTTTATTCATCCCACTTTGCTTGCAGAGCCAGCTTTTCCCATTCTGTAGCACTGCGTTGCTCCTCTAGGTCTTTCTGTACTTGTGCTAAAGCCTACGTGGATTATGTTGTCTCTTCCTGAGCTTGTCGAAGGCAAGCTTCGACTGTATCAGCAATGCGGTGTAGTTGTGTTGGCTCAACACCTAGTTCTAATGTTCCTACTGACAGCGGTGTAGTGGAAACTACGCGGCTGGACTATATTGCCTGCTGCACCCCTTGGAGCTCGTCCTTAATTCGACTGAACACCTCCTCTTGCTTAACTTCCTGCTTCTCTGTATCTCCAGTGAAGCATCATTCAGTGTTGCGATGATGAATTCGAAGTCGTCTGAGGTGAGGGTGGTCTCAAATTTGGTCCTGGTTGCTTTCGATTTCTTCCTTGAAGAAGGTTTCAGAGGGGAAACCTTCCTTTTCTTTGAGGGTTCTTCCTCGTCTCGAGGTAGTGTAACTTTTCCTTTCTTCGGTTCAACTTCTGCGTCATCTATTTCTCAACCATCTCCTCCTTGCTCTGCTGAGATGGAAGCGGTCTTTACGGATGGGTTGTCTAAATCATGGACCTCTTCGGTCTTCTTTGTCTTGCTAGGTCCAAGTATATCCATCGTAGTTTATGGACTGTCAACATCGGACATCTCCATAGGGTTTGCTGGAAAAAGGAGGTCCACCGACCATTCCTTGGTAATTTCTTCCAAGTCATCCTCAGTCAACTTGTAGTATGAATGCAGATGTTGTTTATGCTCATCAGTGCGTGCTGTGATATAGATGAAATGGAAGTCTGCATGGAATTTCATCAAGGGCTTGAACCTGTGGAGAGTGTTCGGGGTTATACGAGGCGCAGACTAGATGGCTACCTTCAACTAGTTGTAATCATTGTGGAAGACGGCATTTGATTGCCACTGTTTGTTCATGTCGTTYGAGTACCATAGTGTACTAAACTTTGTGGCTAGAGGTTCAAACGGCTCGATGTTCAAGAAGGTCGCACCTTCCGGCATCTCCCATGCGATGAAAGCGATCAGGATGAGAAGCTAGTTGAAGTGGAACTCATATCCTTGATCTTGCGCTTCCCTGCAATCCAATTCTCGCTGGTTTACAAGGTACTTCGCCCAATTCATTTGTAGGCCCTTCGCACACTTTCCTGCGAGGTCGACTACAAATCTAGTCACTTGCGTGGGTCGGTTCTTACGAACCAACTTTCCTCCGATCAATTGACAGGCTAGGCGCACTGCGTCACTTTGGATAGAGGCTACCTTGTAGCCATGCATTCCCTTCTCAACATCCCCGTAGGTGTCTTTTATCTTCTGCACAAGAGCACGATCCATGGTTTTTCCAAGATAGAAATCTTGTGGGTCAGGGCCTTACATGCTCAGCCCTGTGATCTGATTAATCAACATCGGATCCATTGTGATACGGTGATTCAACCATAAATATCCGCCATGGTAGCAGGACAACAGTAGCTTGATGCATGCGTTCACTTCTTGGTGCCTTCCGAAGTGTGGGATCTTCATAACGTTGAGGAGGGTGGACTGTGCGAGGTTCATGGTCCATCACTGGGGTACTATCTTTGAATTCTTTCCCTTAGTTCTGGTCAGATACTTGTGCGGGGTGAGCATGTTATACACCTTTATATCACCGAGGTTGAAGTCGCTAAAATTCAATGCTGCGATCTTATCTTGGTCTGTGTGCACTGCGCGTATCCCCTTCAGGAGGTACGCAGTGACCAATTCATATTCAAAGTCTCTAGGCACACTGTCTTGATTTATTGCATCGCTCAGAGGTGGTAGATAGGTAGGTAGAATGCTCAGAATCAGCTTAGCATTCGCTAAGTCATCCTTGTGCTTAGTTCGCCTTTCACAGGACGGTCCAACTCTGTGAGTAGTGGATGGGGATGCTTGCACTGTTTTTGTGGATGAAGCCTAGATACCTTCGAACATCGACATGGATTTCTCAATCATCAAGTGGATCAAAACTTCCTCAACAGCATTCTCTACATCGCTCAATGCTTCCGACATACGTACTCGGGGTGAACAATTCACAGGTTCAGGGAACAACTTAGACACGATAATGAGATAGAGACGGAGAGAACAATGATCACTGTATAAACTCAGCTAAGTCTGTGGGCTCGAATTCTCAATTAGAAAAAAGTGTTCTCGATGCATGGCGTGACGTGATAAATAGGTAACTCGACAATGGTGTGCTTACAACGGGTATGAGCCTCCATTAACTCATGTTTGATCCATTATGGCGCGGCCCAACAGTCTGATGATGAACCTTTATTGCTTTTCTTCCCATTCAAAATGAGAGTCGAACGGATATATCGGCCCCAACGGCTATATTTCTTCATCATGGCGAAGTGCCATGTGTCACTATTTTGATATCCCGACGAAGCTCCAATTCTACAATTTTTCTTTCTGCAAAGTCTCCTCTAGAACCTCCTGTAACTTTGCAGTCTTAGCCCTCTTCTTTCTTAACTATCGAGCCTTTTTTTCCAGTGAGATTTGTCTCAGTAGTTCTTTTTCTGTTATGATTCGTGTCTTCTATGGTCTTAGTCACTTCGTGTTGTTGAGATTCTTCTCTAGGGTTCCTGTATAATACTTCTTCTTTGTCTAGGGTAGGTAATTCAATATTTTTTGGATTCTCTAGAGTTCTCTTAACTTCGACAATTGGGTTACTATCATTAAACATCTTTGATCTTCTCTCATGTTCTTCAATCAATTGTGTGATCTTTTTGGTCATGAAAATGTTTAACTCTTGCTTATTCTGTTCCAAAACTTCTTCTTCTTCTTTTCGTCTAGCTTGATCTCTACCAATCCAAGGTTTTCCTATTAACATGGTAAACGGGGTGCGGTTCTCAATAAATTGAATAATCTCAAAATCTTCTTCTGTCGAAGTTCCATTGACAGTCATAGGTATCTGAGCGAGCCTCCCACACAGGTTTACCAGTTTTCCTCTGAATAACATTATTCCTCTTAGTGAATGGATCATAGCAAGCCTTCCTATAGATTACCAAGTTCTTTCTATCATGATATTCACTTGTGTTTCCTCATCTAGAACACAGTCAATGTCGAAGTCCCATATTCTTTCTTCAAGGCACTCTGTGTCTTTAAAAATATCTGATAGTCTAACATGTCGATGGTCGTTTTAGGTTTCTTTCATCTGTAGTAATACCTTCTCTGATTCTTTCTGGGGTTCTATTGTAGCCTTAGTTTCTAG